>CM019756.1:42281981-42588836 GCA_009761765.1 Phenacoccus solenopsis | reverse complement strand
CAAATGGATAGCAAAACGGTATTTTATGGTAGCCTATTTTGAAAAAATATATATGAAAGTACCTGATGGTATACTTTATTCTGGTGATGGTATGTAAATTAGAGAAGTCCATATATGGACCAAAACAGTCATCACAAAAATGGTATAAAAGACTTGATCTCTATTTGAAATTTATAGGTTTTATAAATGTTGAGTCAGATTATTATGTTTATTTCATTTAAGGGACAAATTTTGAAGATAATACTTTTATACTTGTTTACGTCGATGACATCATAATAATCTGTAAAGATAAATCTCGTATCGATTCAGTTAAACCAAACTAATGAAAGAATTCCAAATGACTAATCTTGGAACTCTGAAATATTACCTTAGTATAATAATGGAACAAAACAATGATCAGCTTAATTTATCTCAATCTGATTATTTGAAAAGAATCCTACAAAAATATAATATGGAAAATTGCAATGGTAGAACGACTCTTACTGAATCTAAAATATATTTAGCCCTATTGGGGAAAAGTCGCCCATACGCTAATAAATTCGCCAATGTTGGCAAAAATTCGCTCAAAATACAGCTAACTCATAGCATAAATAGGAGACTTTTCGCCAATGATTTTTCGCTCACTTATTTGCACTCAAATTCGCTGATAATATCGCCATTAAAAACATCCGCGCAATAATTCGCTGAAAACTCTGCTATAAAATTCGCTATGGATGCAAAAAACGCTGATAAATCTGCCCATCTTAATGAAAGTCACCTATACAGATATTCACCGTCGTGGTGTGGTGGTTAGCATCGTGGTTCGCAGAACTGAGAGTCTTGGGTCCGATTCTCAGCTATATCAAAAATTTTCATAAAATTTTTTCGAAATAAGTAGTAAAGGCAACTTTATAGGCGAAAAAGTATTAGTGTAAAGTCTCATATCTATGCCAGCAAGTTAATCAGCGTAAAAATAGGCGACTTTTCCCCCAATAGGGAGAATTATTAGTCAATAGTCCTACAAATGAAAAGTATCCATGTAGAAACTTAATAGGCAGCTTAATAAATACAGTGACTAGTACGAGACTTGATCTTGCCTATGCGCTCAATGTAGCCAGTAGATTTCAAAGCAAACCCAGTGCAGCTTAGTGGGCATTCCTTAAAGGAATACTACGATATGTCAAATATATTATGAATTATAAACTAACATTTAAAAGAGTGTCCGACTTTCAGCAGTTATAAAATGCTAATATCTCCCATCAATGCATATGCTTATGCAAGCTTTGCAACAAATGAATTAACTTACCGATCCACCAGCGGATCAATTATACAATTATTTCGCAATTTAATTAGCTGGTCATCAAAAGTTCAAAAGGGCGAAGTTGCATTAAGCACTATGCACGCTGAACTGATAGCTTTCTCCAAAACAACTGGAGATGTTCTATGGCTACATACAATATTATCGTCATCAAATTTAATCATAAATTCACCAAGTATAATTCATGAAGACCAGGGCTGGTTAGCCTATTGCATTAGCTAAGGCTAACGGCTAAAGCTAACAAAAACTTGCTTATTGGCTAAAGCTAAAAGCTATTGGCTAACTGGGTGGTCATTGGCTAGCTATCGGCTAATTTTTTAGAAATGCAAGTGGCATATCAAAATACTCGTCTCATTTAGCTCTCTTTCATTATGACATTTTTTATTCATCTTTATCAGTTTCAAATGCGTAATTTGAATAGAAGATGATCAAATGAACTATAATTGTATTCATATACTGTATAATGTTGAAATAATCAGTAGAACCAAAAATCTTACCTTCAACTTTTGGTTACAGCAGAGGGGGTCTTTTCTGTCAGAAATGATTCCATTAGTATCTCCAATTTCATCATCTTTATTAATCAAACAAAAACTAGTGTCACTTTCAGTGACATATTGGAAATATGTCCTAATTTGAGTAAACTTTCGTGGAGCCATATTTCATTATTTCAATTTTCAATAAAACAATTCGCGAAAAGAATGAAAACGAAAAGATAATAATAAAGTAATGATAGATAGAAAGATACGATACATTGAATATTGATATCGCACTAGCGAGATACCAGAATATTTTGAAAATTTTTGTATTTTTGTGTTTTTTTTGAACTAGGAACTGGATAGCAATCGACGCTTGAAACGTTTCCGAAATTGAAACGAAACGAAACGATTGAAATTTCAATCGTTTCACAGACCCCTAGGAAACGTTTCATTTTTTTTTTTTTTTGACTTTTGTATTATTTAACCAATCTGAACTGTGTAATTGTTCATCTTTTCGTCTGTGGTAAAATAAGTAATATATTACACAGAATATGCAATTTTAATTAATGGGAGAACATTATTTTTAAAAAAATAGCAAAAATCGTTGATAAAATGATACCATTTTGTAAATTACTGATATGTTAATAACATTGTTGTGAAACGATTGTTTGAAACGTTTCTGAAACGTTTCATGAAACGTTTCATGCTCGAAATCGTTTCATGAAATTGCCGATTGCTAGAACTGGATGAACTTTGAAAAGGCAAAAAAAAAAAAAATTAGCCAATGGTTAGCCGATATTTCATTGGCTAAAGCTAAAGGCTAACAAACTCTCATTAGCTAAGCTATTGGCTAGCTAAAAATGGTGAAAAAACGTTTGGCTATTGGCTAAAAGCTAAAGCTAACGGCTAGCTAACCAGCCCTGATGAAGACAACAGATCTTATATCAGTGTTGCAAAGGATCCAATAAATCATGAAGGTACAAGGCACATAAATACTTGGATATTCTTTATTCGAAACGAAATTGATAAAAGCATAGTTTCAGAACACATCGATTCAAAACAAAATTTAGCAGATATGTTAAGCAAACCCTTATCTAAAGAAAAGATTCATTTCATATGTGAAAGTATCCGTGTCAGCAATTAAAATTATTCTTCTTATACTGTGCGTCTAAATGATTCGGGTACAATCAGCGAAAAAATCTCATGATTATGCCTTATATCAGCTGTGTTCTAATACTCATATATTTTAATTACATATAGGTATAGGGCAAGTTGCTTTAGATGTACGATTGGGATGTTTGAATCCAGATTTAGATTCATCGTCTGAACCACAAAAGATTATCAATGCAGCTAAATACGCTCTAAGGAATATAGCATTGCTAGAATTGAAATTTCCATTTTGGAGATATTTGCCATCCACCTTATGGAGAAAATATGTTCAAAATATGAATTATTTTATCGAGTAAGTAACTGTGAATGCAAGATAAGACATTGGGTAATTCTCTGAAAATGTCCATATTTCGATGTCTTTATTTTTCTGAAAAAAAAAGTTGATATTGGGAATTTTTTGATTGGGATAGTGAGTATATGTGTCCTTGATGTCATTTATGCCATTCGGCTCAAGTCATGTCCCCCTGGGGGGTAGGGGGACTTTTTGAAATTTTATTACCCATAACCTAAGAACTTCTTAGGCCGTGGCTGTTGATTCTCGATTTTGTGGCTTATTGTAACTCAGCCGTAAGATGTCCTAGGAACTTGAAACAAAAGGGATATCGAAGATTAGTAAGTACATATAATATTCACCTATTCAATATTCTCTTAAACTGACTGTTAGGAGCTCCTTAGTAAATTTTTGGCGAATTCTCTCAGGTCGTGGCTGGTTGGTTTTAATCTTGAGCCGTGGCGAAGTGTCTTTTTATGACCATGGCCTAAGAACTAGTGTCTTTTTTCGAGAGACAGCCATTAACACCTAAATTAATAACATCTTTGTTAGTGTATCCCCATTTAAATTGATTTAGAATGGCAAAAAGACACTAATTCCTAGGCCGTGGTCGTAAAAAAAAAAACACTTCGCCATGGCCCAAGATGAAAATCAACCAGCCACGGCCTGAGAGAATTCGCCAAAAATTTACTAAGGAGCTTCTAACAGTTAATTTAAGAGAATATTGAATAGGTGAATATTATATGTACTAACTAATCTTCGATATCCCTTTTGTTCCAGGGCGCCTATTATGAACATTCGTTACGAGTTAACGAATTCGTTAACGCTCGTTCAGTAACTATTTCGTTATCCCTTCCGAAAGTAGCGTATTATGAAGACTCTCTATTATAATGACGTCAAGTTTAGTGATAAGAGGTGATAAAGTATTTTTGTATGGTTTGCGCCATTATCGGTATTCGGAGATTTTTATCAGGGTTGCTAAAAAACCTTTTTTTTTTTTTTTTTTTTGTTTTAAAACAGATTTTTCGTTTTAAAACAAAAAACGTTCATGAAAAATAAACAGTTTTAAATCTTTTTTTTTTTTTTTTTTAGTATTCAACTGTTTTAAATTTATAATATTTACGCTCCTCATCATAGCTTCATAATTGAATAAGAAAAAAGTAGGAATCATAATGATTATTTAATTTTTGCTTGAGAGCTACGAGCATGGAGATTGGAGAACCCAAGAAATCCCTATTCGTTTAATTATCATCTAACACCTGTCGCGAGTCATGACAATATTCAAATAAATCAACATAATTATTTCATCCACCTTGACTTAGCTTAAATAATTCTATATTCCAGCAAGAGGTCTCCCTATTGAAATTTGAAGTCATAAAATCAAATTCAAAAATAATTCACATTTAATCATTATACTGACGACCTTGACTTCTCAAGTTCTCAAAACTCAAAAGTTCAAAACATTTGAAAAAGGAAATTAGAAAAATATTTTCAAAATCTAGAAGATGCCTTTGCAGGAAGAAAATTCTTTGTTGTTAGCATTTTTTACTTACATTTCTTCGGTTAAACACCATAAATGTAAAGAAAAAATGGGGGAATAAAAAACATGTTTAAAACAAATAAAAACGTATTAAACGCATTTTGAACAAGATTTTGTTTTAAATTTATTATTTTTTTTTTAACGTTTAAAACATGTTTTAAACATTTTGGTTTAAAACGCTCAACCCTGATTTTTATATTATTTCTCTATTTTTCCGAAATGAATTCGTTTTAATCATCAATTACTGCATACTGCATACTGCAAATTAATAATATTAATTTGAAGTTGGACTTTGAAATTTCAAAATTGAAATTATAATTTGAAAAATTATAATTTAAACTTCTATCACAATATCAAAAATATGTAATAGTATAAAAATATAAAAACTAAAACTAAAAACATCCAAGATGGCCACGCGAAAACAGTGAAAACACTACCGAAGCAACTTAACGAGCCTTAAAGAAACTTAACGACACCTCGAGACCAGTCGTTACATAACGACGCTTAACGAGTCTTAACGAAAGTTAGCGAACCTTCATAATATCTCTAGCGAGCGTTAACGAATTCGTTAACTCGTAACGAATGTTCATAATAGGCGCCCAGGTTCCTAGGACATTTTATGGCTGAGTTAGAATAAGCCACGGCCTAATACTACGAAAACCCAGTGAGCCTTATTCTCGAGAATAAAAAGGTAGCAATAGACCTTACGGTGACCGGTAGCAACAATCAGTGCTACCCTATAGATGCGCGTGAAATGTGTTGAATGTATTTATCTTTTTATATTAGTTCAACTCTACGTAGTTGCATTATATGTATACGGTTGGTTAATAGCCTACTTAATGCATTTTTTGAACATTAAACCTGAGTTGGTTGAAGCGGTATCGCTTCGGCCCGCCGTCGTTGCCTGATGCGGTATTATGGTTGTTGTCATACTCGACGCGTGAGCGCGCCCTATTAGCAAAAGACACTGTCATTGTATTATCGTATATGTATCGCACAATCTGTAATCCGCGTATGTTGTAAGCTAGTAGAATATTGTACCTCATGTAATTCAGACCTCGTTATTAAAAGTTCTATGATACGTTGATTCGAGTTTTCCTTTATGACCCTTAGGTGACGCAGTTCCTCAACTTAAAACTGTCGTTTCATGGTTATTAGCCAACACGTGTAGTTGTATATACAGAGTCGGTTAAAACTTAAAATCTGACTAAGTACTTAAAAAAAAGTCGTTATTAGGTATTAGTGGACTTAATGCCTTTAAATGTTGCACCAAGTCGGTTATTAGCCATTTCTGTACAGCACTATTACACAGAGTCGGTTAGTAGCCAATTCAGTGCATTTAAACATTGAACCAAGTTGGTTATGACTTATGAGCCCACTCTATGCCGTTGTATTAGGTACACGGTGTCATATGTCATTCATTAGCCGATTCAGTGCTTTCAAAGAAGTCGATTATTAGGTGAAGAAGCCGATTCAAATACTCCATGCACTGAGAGCTATAATTCGTTTTATTGAACTTGAAATTTTCTACCATTTTAAAATATTTTCCATTTTTTTACTTGCATACAACTTATAAGTCACAATAAGTGCAATTTCTATTTTAAATTATCTGGTACAAGGTTGTACTGAATATTTTTTTTTTCAATATTTTTGCCATGATCTACTCATTCTTACAAGTATTATGAATGATATGCAGCACGCCATGAGAATATGTAAGAATATTCTCTTCAAGACTCAAAGAATATTCTAGAATATTCTCAAAAATGCAAGAATATATTCTTTTTTGAGAATATTCTCATCCCATCCCTACTACTAACCGACTCTGTGTAATAGATTAATAGTACTATACGTTGTCGAATAATTTCTCGGCCAAAGATTGCTGCTGGATTTACAAAATGGAAAAAACTGAAAGATACCCTTTGCTTTCAAGTCTCAACCCCAACTTGATAAAAAATAAGAAATATATTACTTCTTTAATTTTGCAAAAATTATTTTCATACTGAAATGATAAACTTCGTACTTCGGCAGACGAATCGTTTATTCGTTTAATTACAGAAAAATATGATACTTGAATGTAACACAATCAACCACTTAAAACCTACCTCTGGCGTAAGGCTAGCGAGAGAGTGCCGCGATTGTCGCTAGCCGCCCGGCATTCCCAGCCACATAATCAACGTTTTTGAATATGGGCGGGAAGCCGGCGGTAGCGACACCACGGACGTCGACACTTGGCCAAATGCATTTTATATTATTTTCTATTTTTCTTACATGATGGATGGCAGACGACGGCTAAGCGAAGCGTCACCGCTTCAATATTTTTACAGTTACAAAAAATGGAACGTAAACCTAATCATTACTAAAAAAAGAAATCGGAAAAAGAAAGCCTCTATGCTTCGTTCTTCAAACCCTGAACTTGATATTAAATAAAATAAATAATGAAGTTGATACATTTTGTATTTTCAATGTTGAACGCACTGCGTTACAATCCGAGCGACCAGGTCGCGCAACTGGTCCAGGTTACTTTTTTTTTCTCGAGACTCAGTAAAAATCTACGAAAACCGGGAATCAACAATTTTTACGAATTTTGCTTTCCGACTGTGATAAATAAATGACATTTCACATTTCGAATGCTAGCAGTGTATTCTCATGACGTCAAGGAAGCACTGTGACCGCACAGAAAAACGAATTATAAAATCAGTGCTGCAGGAGAAGCAAACAAAAAACCACGGCCTAGGAGTGTATAAACCATTTACAGGTCTTTGAACCTTCCTGGAGGTCAAGCAGGGAAACTTTGGACATCATTTTGAGCGTTAACATACACACTCAACTATCCTGAGCAACTTTGCTAAGTTTTTCCTCAAAAAAATATTAATTTAATATCATTTATGTGATATTGAAAATTCAAAACGTGACCATTTACATGCCACGGCCTTGGAACTTTTGACCTTTAGGTTGAAAAAAACCCCATTTAGGGGGGGTGGAGGACAATTTCAATCGATGGGAAAGTTAGAGGATGAGATACTCATATAAATATAGAAAAAAAAAAAAAAATTAAATTGTAGCGTAATTCTTCAAAAAAAACATCGATTACAGAAATATGGACATTTTCAGAGAATTACCCATTTCATAATATTAATATAGTGATGTTTTTGTTAAAAACTTGTTAGAAATATATAATTTACTAATTAAAATGCATACATACCTATCCATTATGTACACAATACTATACCTGGTGACTACTTGATTCGAGCACCCAAGGGAAAAAATTAGCTAAAAGGTGAATAAATTAAATCCATAATTATGCTTCGACTATATACTATGGACTGCTAATGGTCGTACAGAAACGAACACCAAAGTGAAGCAAACAATAACAACATCATAGATGCGCTCGCGCATGCGTAGTGATATTTCAGGAATGAAAATGAAAACGTATCGAAATTTTCAATGATAATAATGCTAAATCAACATCAAACTATTGATTTACTTTCATTAATAATACTCAATAATTAAAATTACATTAAAGATATTGCGATAATATGTGCGAACCTATACCTATGTAGTGCAGGTCCTATCTGGATCTTAGATAACGTTGCCTCTCGTATATTCATGTGTAAGTTATGCAATCAATAAACGTCCGTCGTACCTGAAAGGTATTTCGCTCTTTTCTTACCTCGCGCATCACATTAGTAAAAGAAAGCATATTAATAATTATTTCAGTGAAACTACGCATACGTCAGCGCATCTAACTACTGTTGTTGTTGGATTCAGTTTCTACCATTTGAATTAGCAGTCCATAATATATGGTTGAAGTAATAATGTGTTTGCGCTCAAATTTAGTAACAGAGAACGCCCAGCCGAAAAATTAAAATTCGCATATCAAAAAGGATATAAATTCATTAAAATGAAATATCTTTATTAAAACTTCAAAAAATGAAAAACAACAATTCAATTAAAAATCACATTTTTGTAATAAAGGGTATGCTTTTTGTTTACATTTTTGATGGAAAAATGTTCGTTTGAACATCAATTTAGATCTAGGATTTCTTGGCAAAAAATGGATATAATTGGTTGCGATTTGTTATATTTTATTTATTAATCCTTTATAAACATGAGATAAATGATAATCACGATATTATAAAGAAATATCTTCGTTTTCAATTTATGACGAGTTAAACTGAAAGATTTTAGGCAAACTATCTATTGAATTTAAAAGTGCAGGTATTTCCATCCAGCCATAAAATTTCAATATTTATAGCATGAGCTTATAATGTAACACACTATACCTGCACTCCTCAATTCAATAGCTTCATTTCAAATTCGATGTTGCTATATCAGTTCCCTTTTCAACCTTATTGTCCCTTTTTTCCATGTATTTCCAAACTGTACCCCAAATTGGTCAAGGTCAAGTTACAAGTTATATGCACTGATAACAATGTTCATGCGTGCATATTGTTCACTTTGTGCGTTTGAATATTCTTTCGGTTGTGGTTTGGCTAACCGACTGTGGCAGTGTGGTTTAAGCACTATGTACCTTCTTAGTACGTGAATCTTGGGCTTGAATCTTTCACAGGTAATGATTTTACGTGAATTTTTCCACAATTTTTTTCTTTTTTTTCTTACCAAGTCCTTACCTCAATGTATTCATTCTTTTTATACATTCTTTTCCTCAAGAGATTTTTTTTTTTTTATAGAAAAATTTCACCACAACACATACCTAAAAGCTACCTTCCTCACCTCAACTAATACTTTTCGTACATTCCTTACGTCAAGAGATTTTTTTATAAAAAAATCAGGCGCATTTCCTCCGCACCCCCACTTTGGAATTTGGAAATGAAACTTGGTGCATTCGTTTGTGCTACGTTTGAGCTGGTTTGTGCCACAAACCACGTCGTTTGTGCTACTCTCCTTCCCGAGGTATACCCGAAACCCCCACCTCCGCCGATAGGGTTGAAATAGGTCGCAATGGTTTGTGCAGGTTTTTGCCGCAAACAGATACATAACCATAACCCACAGGGGTAGAAAGGTGCAATTTGAAGCATCAATCTACAACTTTTCAACTCCTAGATAGGGGATCAGGATGACCTCCAATCGATCTGCCAGTGGGCTGATGCGATAATAAGTACATATCAGTCTTACCAACCTCCTCCTATTTTAAACATCAGGCATGTTCGCTCTCGGGCGTACTAGAATCAATAAATTGTGGATACTGTAAATTTTTTTTGGTGTTTTATATGTTGGTAGTTGGTACATGCATGCATTTGGACTTTGGGGTAATTTAGTACCACACTACACCTTCTATTCCATGAAATGCTATACTACTCTCCTCTTATTCATGATGCAAATATATTCAGTATATCGCCGTGCAAGAAATTTAGTGTACAACAAAATGTAATTGAACAATTTTAGTCTTAAAATTTAACTCTATTACCCTAAGAACCAAATTTGGCGTTTTTAGGTCCAGTAGATATCTGAATAGCGTTCTAGGATTTAGAAACGATTTACGTAATACAATTTTACACAATTATATCGTATATGTATCTTGCTACATCTATGCTGTCGCAGGTATATCTGTCGATATGTAAAATGAATCTACGCTCATCAAGATTTATTTAGATTCTATTTGGATATCTTAAAAACGAAATACTTTTGCAATATCTACACATTATCGAAACTATATAGGGTCATCTGGTTTAAAAGTAAAGCCATCATATAGCTATCTCAAGATATAAAGAGATTTCTTTAAAATTTTGTGATTGTGTTGTATATTACTTATTATTCAGTTTTGAGTTCACGCGTTCTTCTCATTTTGATAAGTTTCGACTCTTATAAGACAGTGTTCAAGTGTTTATTTTTTTTTAAGTCATAGTCAGTTGTCTTTTATGTTTTATAATATCATGTCCAGTCAACTTCCTGTTTAAATTAAATTTTTAATAGTGAAGTGGAAGAATGAAATTTGTTGGTAACAATGATAAAAGTGTAAAAATCGTTAATTTTGTATCTTTCCATGTAAATTTTTTTTTTAATTACTGTACAAGGTATCTAAATAAATTTAGAACTTACCATAGTTCGCAGAATCGGTTTTTTACAGAATCAACTTTATAGCAATCAAACTAGATTTTTTTGTTTAATGTAAATTATGGTAAGCTAAAAAGAAAAACACGATTTTGTTGCTTTACTGAAATTGATACTGTAAAAAAAGGATGCTGCCAACTATGATAGGTTCCGAATTTATTTTGGACACCCTGCACCAGCTTTGAGATAGGTATACATCTATATCTACATAATTTCGTAATTTGTATATAGAATCTATATAAAGAAAATGATATATTTATACGATATATAAATTCGAAAATGATATCACATAGCATGTATGTTTCATGTATATCGAATAGAAATAAGATGAAATCTACAGATAAAGGCTAGAGATCAATCGATATACAGTAGAAATTAGAAGGATATTTTCCAGATATCTATTTGATATATTGTAAAGCAGTTCTATATTCGGTAGAAATAGATCGTCAAATTTTCAAATATCGCTGATAATCGATCAGATATACATAGATTTAGAGCACTCTAATCGATATAGGGCATTTTACCTATGATATAGATATAGAACGTATTTTACATAGCTCTGTACAAGAAATAAGAAGATATCGTTTGGTCTAGGGTAAGATATATTGAAGAAACAGATTTTGGGGAGCTGTGATCCACTTCGAGGAAAGTTTGGGAATAGAGGATGAGTGATAATTTTTAATACGTTGTTTCCGATGGTCTTTCCTATTGTATTCGGTAACAAAACATTTGCTAAGATATGTATTTGAGTTATTTCCATATGTGCTTAACCCGAAATAGTGGAAAGGGGAAAGGGAAGGGGGAGAGGGACAAAAATTAGTGTATTGGATAGCACAAACGTAGCAAAAACGATTGCCATCAAATTCAAATCAGTCGAATTATATTCAGCCCTTCTATACACATTTTCAATTTTCATTTCCCTAGTACCACCAACTTGTTTTTTGAATATCTCAGGAAGGAGAGTAGCACAAACGACGGGGTTTGCGGCACAAACCAGCACAAACGTAGCACAAACGATTGCGCCCAGTTTCAACCCTGTTGGCGGAGGTAGGGGTGCGGATGTTTCCCCAGTACCCCCAAATTGTTTTGGGTATACCTCGGGAAGGAGAGTAGCACAAACGACGGGGTTTGCGGCACAAACCAGCACAAACATAGCACAAACGATTGCGACCTGTTTCAACCCCATCAGCGGAGGTGGGGGTGCGGACGTTTCCCCAGCACCCCCAAATTGTTTTGGGTATACCTCGGGAAGGACATTAGCACAAACGACGCGGTTTGCAGCACAAACGTAGCACAAACGAATGTACTAAGTTTCATTTCCAAATTCCAAAGTGGGGGTGCCGGGGAAATGCACCTAAAAAAATCGTACCATGAGAGATTTCCAAGAACTACATTTTTTTCCTTGAGTTTTTTTTTTTTTTTTTTTTCAAAAATAATATGATTGTATTACATATGTAAAAACACAAAGTCACAGTAAGCTGGTCCGCAAATGGTAGGTCCTACTACTCGTGAATCCAAGTGATTGGGGTACAATCAGCGAAAAATTTTTTTTTGCAATTATTTAAAATCGTTTTTTTCATGCAAAGAAATTGTAATGCATTTGAAATGAGTTTATCAGCCTTTGAATTCATTAAAGTAATTTTAAAAATAATTTTTGATTTAGAAATTGTTGTTTAACTCTTATTATCTTATCAACAATTTAGATTTTTGCGTTTATTGTACCTGAATCACTTGGATGCACCGTATATTTTTTCAACCTTTCTTTGAGGATGCGCGCGCATCTCAGAACTGATTTCATTTTGATTTAATATATAGAAAGAAAACTCAAGTTCAACTACGCCGACATGTTTCGATACAAAATCACAATTTATGGTACGAAAAAACAACTTCATGGACCCCTTCAAGCTCAAATAGAAAAAAGTAGACCAGACAAAAGATAGAGGGATTAATTAATCTAGATGGCGGGGCTGGCGTGAAAGAGGTCCACTCATAATATACGTAGCTGGAAAGGGTTAGACAAGCTTAGGCCTAGAGGTGGGTGAGGTAGCAGTGACTGCACCAGCTTTTTCATAGTGATGCGCTATTATACTATATAATACACAGTTATTGTAAAGTCATCATGCTCTGCGAGTGTGGCTACATGTCCTAAGGCTATAAATGAATTTATGAATAGATATATTGTAGCGCTTCAAAAATTTTCAGAATTTGTATGAAATATATAGAATGCGCAATTGAACGTCTCAATGAACGCGATGTCACCAAAGATGGAGATTTTTCATTAATAGAGAGAATACTAGTGACAGAGAAGGACCCTAACATAGCTTGCGTTCTAGCACTTGATTTAATCTTGGTTGGAATTGACACGGTAGGTATTCTCATATAAATTTTACGGCTAATGGATGAATAGATGCTTGATTTATTTATAATATCTAATACTGCGCGCCCAAATGATTTTTGTACCCCTTAGCATAAAATTCCCTACCTCTAAACAGAATATAAATTTTGTTCATTTCTTTAAATTTTTTATTTGATACGAAATGATAAAAACAATCTTAAAAATTTAATAATATATTCTTAAAATTTTTAGTTCCTAATTATTAATTGATTTAAATTAATTTCATCAAGAATCAGTGTTACCTAATGGATAAGAGTAGGTAATTATTCAAAAAATGAATAAAGGATCATCTTGTTGGGAAAGGTTTTAAGGGCACATCGAGTTGATGAACCCCAGGTAGACTGACCTGATGGTCCTACGGGTTACTCAAAGAAATAAGAACTCTTTGAGTAGAATGAAAAACACTTTATTTAGGCCGACAGTATAATGTCGGCAAAAATTACAACACGAAAAATAAAATAATTAAAATAAAAAAGGTATTTAAACGGGACGACCGAGAATAGTTATTTCATATAAGCTAGAAGACGTAACTTATCTTGTTTAATACTCTTCCTCTTCGTCGACTGGAGTTTGGTACGCGATCTCAATTACATGGTGGAATTTTACCATATAGAACCACCATATACCGGGTGATTACTTGATTCGAGCACCCAAGCGAAAAAATTAGCTAAAAGGTGAAAAAACTCAAAACAAATATGCATTTTTGATAACGAAAGTATGAATTAAAATTTTGCATTTCATTGATAGACGCTTTTGAGCATTAAATAAATATTATTTATGGTATTCATTCTTGCTAATATCATTCAAATACATAATTTATTTCTATCAGGGAAAGATTTTTGCGCTTGGGGTGCTCGAATCAAGTAGTCACCCAGTATAAGAAACACTACGTTATTAAATCGCGATAAGAAACACTACGTTATTAAATCGCGAATTATTTTAGATCTTCAAGTTATTTATTTTTTAGTTATTCATTTAAGAATAATTATTATTTAAACGATTTAAATCGTTTAACGAGAATGCTAGTTGTTCTTCGTTTGCCACCCGCCCAAGGAATGAATTAAGGTGTATGTCAAATCTTGAATTGTAATCGAATCCGATTTCTCTTTGGAGTGACGTGTCAACTGTCAAACACATCCGGATTTGGCGCATCGATTCGAGCCAGACGTATTGGCGCCTGGCTCACGCGCTCCGTTAGGCGTCACGAACTACGATGATAGGTCGCGACCTACCTAACGTAACGGTATCGGGAAACCTTATGCCACAATGAAAAATGTACCATACTTATAAGAGATTATTCAAATGTTATAGAATGTCATATATACTTACTTGGTCACAGCAAAATGATTTTCATGTCCGTTGATTCATTTTATTTCTATTCTTTTGATTCTTTCATATTATGTTACACAGCTATGCTTTAAAAAAAGCAAATTCTAATTAATGACTACAAATTCCTTAGATATCAATGGCGGTATGTTCAATTTTATATCAAATAGCTACACGACCTGAAGAGCAGGAAAAAATTTATCAAGAGTTGAAGCGAATTTTA
Organism: Phenacoccus solenopsis; assembly: GCA_009761765.1. Lineage (NCBI taxonomy): Eukaryota > Metazoa > Arthropoda > Insecta > Hemiptera > Pseudococcidae > Phenacoccus > Phenacoccus solenopsis. The sequence continues at coordinate 42,574,066 of CM019756.1, read as the reverse complement.
CCAAATCCAACAGATAAATTATCTGCCAAAGCTTTGCATGAAATGAATTATTTAAAAGCATTCATCAAAGAAGTGTTTCAGGTGAAAATCTGAATTTTTATAATAAGCGAATACATTTATTATGAAAATCCTCACTCAACACTTTGAGCACCACATTATTGAGCGAGATGAAACTTTCTGAGTTTTCAAATGGAAAACAACAGCTATTACGAGGCACGTGCTCTGGATTTTAGGGGCCCGGTTCCATCATGATGAAGTGGACTTTTTCGTTGCACCCCCCCCCCTCCAAAAAGTATAAAAATTGATTTTAGTACCTACTACCTATACTAAGGTCATAGGGAACATTACGTGCTCAGTGGTAAAAATATACTACAAGACTTATCTTTTAGAATTATAAGTCGTGCCCTTTTAACATTTCTTTGAAAAATTAGAATCATTTATTTATTTCGAATTTTCGATTCAGCCATTCAATAAAGAAATTTATTTCATTTTTATAAATTCAGTAGGTACCAGGCATGTAATATAAGTATCAGGGACGTACCGAGGATAGTTTTCCGGAGGGGGGGAGGGAGAAAACAAAATTTGCCAACTAGTATCATGAAATTTTACCAACTTTGGACTTTTTTCCCTTTTTTTTTGCTCCAAGAAAATTAGAGCTTTAAAAATGACTATAATAATACCATGAGCGCGAAGCGCGAGAGTTTTTTCATACCTTTTTGTTTTCTTACGTTGTGTGCCTATACCGTACTTCGGATAGGACCCCATGGAACCAAAGCACCAAATTCCTTTTCGAAAAAAAACTTTATGAGCTATAAGAATCAGGTTTAAAATTTTCTTACTTCATTTTGTAATATTTCTAATGATGAAACAAATTTCTATCAATAATTTTGTTAATAATGGAATGAATTAATGATCAATGATTTTGCATCACTGCGCAATTTTCAAAAATTTTTTGCTGATATATTTTTATATTTTATATTTTTGGAAATCAAATGGCACTACTGCCATATTTTTATTTACTCTATATTTCAGTGAAGGGAATTTGGAGTTTTGTATAGGTTTTAGTCGGTCGCACAGTATACATACAAACCGAAAAAATTTTCATTCTTCAACATTTTAATTTCAGCAAATTGTCCATTTATTAATTGATAATATGAAATTGGCATTCATATATTATGTTGGAAAATTTTAACAATAGTCCTGAATAATACTCCTTATGATGCACGTACATCGTACATCGCCTAAAGGAAAATTTCTTTGGTTTTATATGAATAATTAGGGGCTCCACCCCTGCCCGCTTTGTGGCCCAACCCCAGTTTTAGTTTGTACTTTTACATTTTTCATCACTTTTTAAAGTTGAAAAAATCTATATAATGTTGCTTCAGTGTTGTATAAATGCTGAATCAATGTTGTAGAAAAATTGCATCAATGTTACATTAAAATCTTATAATATTTTTTGGACCAAGGTAATAAAATTTTGTGACAGTCGTTCTTATACATCTTTTATGTTAGGTTTTATTGCTTAACCACAAATTTATTCTAAGGTTAAGTAATGAAACATAATATAAGAGATATGTTGCATTGAAATAGGTTTAAGGTTGAAGAAAGGACCATGGTAATAAATTTTTTTTCTTGCCTTATTATGAAGGTGGAAAGTTGAAATTTTATTTATAGTGTCTTAACAATAAAAGGCTTTTTCAGTAATTTTTTCAATTTTTTTCGATCAATTTTAAAAGAGTTATGCAATTTTTTAAAATTTCAACCTTCCATTTCTATAGCAAGTTTTTGAGATGCAATTATGAAAAAATTACATCCAGTGTACTGAAAAGTTGGACATTTTCTAATGATTACAAGTGGTCGAGAGCGCAACAATTTGAAGACCTAATCCCCCTTTATTCCTCCTTCCTAAATCAGATAAGCTACTTCATAATGAAAATTTATACCTTCATTTGAAGTAGAGAGTGTCCCTTGTTTGAACAGTACAGCCAAATATTGCAAGCTGAAGTTGCCATGTAATGTAATTAAATATTTCTGCACTTTCATTTTATCGTGATATTAATTCATAGACATATTTTGCATACTTTTAGGATGTATTCAACAGTAATAGGAAATGGTAGAACACTCCAGCAAGACATGGTTATATGCGGCTATAGGATTCCAAAAGGAGTATTTAATTTTTTTGTTTTTTTCAAATTACCTCCACCACCTCCACCCATTTCATTCAAATAATCTGCACTTTTTCAAATTTACAATTTAGACGCAATTAGTCTTTCCTACTTTGGTTTTGGGTAGGATGTCAAAGTATGTGGACGAACCAGATATCTTTAAACCTGATCGATGGTTAAAAGAATCTTTGGACGAAAATACATTGCATCCATTTGCATCCCTGCCATATGGTCATGGTCCTCGGATGTGTTTAGGAAGAAGATTTGCTGATTTAGAGTTGCAAATATTATTAAGTAAGGTGAGCGAAATCATAATTAAATTATGTTCAAGTATGCTAAATTTTAGTGTGATGAACTCACCTTAATATGGTAGGATATGAGGCAATGACATATAGAGACATAAAAAGTAACAAAAAACAAATAGGATATAAGAATCCACAATTAGAGAGAACAAATTCATCAATATGTAGTTTTTCACTTTATATTCTTCAGAAAACAGTTGCAACTAAGTAATTAGCTTCATCTATAACATAATATTGTAGGGTCTTATCTTTGACTTTTATAAATTTATCCTATAGAGACTGGACCTACTTATAAGACATCCAACTGGCAGCCATCTTGCCTTGGTTTTATGAGTTATGCTAATTTATCCCGTTGGGTGATCATCGCAGCGCTGTAGTCGATTTTTCTTTATTAGTACATTATCAGTAGAAAACAAAATACATTAGAAATTGCATTAATTTTATTTCATAGAGGCAAAAATGAAATTATTATCATATCGCACACCTAATGCAATAACATCACATCTAAAAAAAATCCTTCACTGCAAAAACACCACATCTCAAAAAACTACCAAAAATAATTTGTTTCGTGAAAATCTGCCTTTACCATTGGAAAGAACATGAAAAATTAGTAAGGATCAATTAAAAAAAAAAATGAATATAAATTCGTATTTCGTTATTTATAAAGCAAATAAAAAGCTATGTTCTTGAGTTTTGTCTATTTGACATATTTTGAGATGTGGTGTTATTGTGGTAGCCCACACAGAAAAAACTGGAGGTAAAACTGAAAAAAATTACTTCTGGTTTTACTACATAGTAAATTTGCGAATTACTACTGGTGAAATACCAGTACTAGTACTACCACTATAGTAATAATATTAATATTGAAAAAAAAAAGAATTTATAGTTTAAAAAATATAAATTAACTCGTAGAACGTCCAAGTAATCTTCCTATGCATCGAGAAATGGTAAAACCAGGAAAAACTAAAAAAAAAAATTAAAAAATTTTCTCGCTCACGTTGGGAATAATCCTGCTACCTCCAGCGTGGTGATCCATTATCACTCCCACTTCGCTACTAGTACTACTCACTACTGGAGAAAAGATGTTTTTTAAACATTCATATCTGTGGTTAATCTAATTTCGTGTTACTTCATGATGATAATATATAACTTGAGTTGTGAATAAAATTAAACTGGTAATTTTTTATATTTATTATTCTCTTAAGTAGTGCTTAACGGCTAACAATATTTTTTTGTAAAGACTCTCAGAATATTTTTTTCTTTTAAACAAGCATTATATTGTTTGAGATTTGAATTGACGCATTACTTCACATAAGTATGCTATCTTGGTATTTTTACATTCTTCACTGATGACAATTTTTCACATATAAATAATACTTACCTATAGGTATTTAATTACCTACATACTTCTAAAATAATCTAAGTAGTTACATTAACTATGAAGCAGAGCTTTCAATATTGCACTTTTTAAAGTGATCTTGAAGTTTACTATGTTCAAATATACCTATAATTTTCATAGCTGTAAAACATGAACGTTTGTGGTTCCAGTTCTACCTCTAAATTTTAAATTAAATTATATTATATATGTGATTCCTGGTTTAGGTTCCAGTTCTGGTTCCCAAATAGTTGGTTGCAGTTCTGGTTTCGCAGCCTTAAATTGGGGGTTCTATGCATAATATGTTGCTTATGATATATTAAATTCAAGGGCTGTAAACCTGTTTATATATCTAATTAATATTGTTTAAAATGAGGTACTACAAGTTTTTAGAAATCATAAATACTAAACAACATCACTACTGCGTATAGAACTACTCGTTATATTTTGAAACTAATGCTTTTATGAACTGTTAGTTAGTATACTAGTAGTTTACAGGTAATGAAATAAGTAGTACAACTACAACTATCAGTAAACCAATACTTTAATGAACTGGTAGTTTATGAAACAGTAGTAAAACAGGCAGTAACACCTATGATTACTAGTAAACCAGTAGTTTTATAAACTGATAGTGCATGAACCAGTAATGAAACAGGCAATAACATTTATGACCACTAGTAAATTAGTAATTTTCTCAAAAACTACTAGTTTACTAGTAGTTTTTCTTTAAAACCACCCGTTTTTTTCTGTGTGGGAGAGATGAGATAATTCAACTGAACGTTTTAAAATAATTAAAATAAAATCACGACATCGAATGATAATTATAATATGAGTGAAATTATCAACTTAATTCCGAAATAAACTTTCAAAAATTAACGTTCTTTTTGCATTATCAGTAAGAAAATCGACTACAGCGCTGTGATCATCACCCAACGGGATAAATTGGCATAACTCAAAAAACTCCTACCCTTCCCTTCCCCCTTGGCCAGTAGTTGGTTGTCTTATAAGTAGGTCCAGTGTCTATAACCCTTGTATATTTCTGGTGCAACGCGTATGTATACGGATTTGTTGGAGAACTTTGCTGACCCACCCGTGGTGGAATGGATATGACTGTGGATCACTGAAGTGATGGATGCGGGATCAAATCTCTCCTCAGTTCCGCGATTTTGTTACTGTTTTTTCGGGTCAAGTTTTTTTTAACCTTTTTTGTCAATTTTTTCTTTAATATTATTGTATTACTACAATTTTTGCATTATTATTTCACCCTTCAAACCTTCAGACTTGGAACTTTCAGACTTACATTCCTTACCTCAAAGTTGGGTTTGGTTAGGTTTAATTATTTATTATTTTTTCCACCGTTCGAACCTTCAGACTTGGAACTTTCAGACTTACATTCTTTACCTCAAAGTTTGGTTTGGTTAGGTTTAATTTATTTATTATTTTTTCCACTGTTCGAACTTTCAGACTTGGAACTTTCAGACTTACGTTCCTTACCTCAAAGTTGGGTTTGGTTAGGTTTAATTTATTTATCATTTTTTCCACCGTCCGAAGTTTCAGTGACACATAAATGTTAAATTTTTATATGTTCAAAAAATTTGGCTCCACCAGTTTTTGGTGCAAGGTTTAGGCGCTTGTTAAGCAGAGTATCTGTGTTATATATGTTAGTATGTTCTAAAAGCTAAAGAAAAGTAATGTTCACATTATTCACTGATACTGCACGTTATAGTATATCAAATGAAATGTGAAGATTTTGTAAACTTGTTTTTATTCGCATTATTATTCATATTAAAAAAGCAATATAATAAGCGATGAGTTATTTATTTGTGGAACACAAGAATTGGCGACGAGGATGTCTCAATTCATATATCGTGTGAATTTCGTATTTTCTGAATCGTGAAATTGTAACTTCAAAATGATAGATAAAGAAATCAATGTGCTGAACGCAGTCGAAGTTTCTGATTCTAAGAAGCATAAGTTTGATGTGTGGCTCAGTATGTTTAATCTGCATTTTTCTCTTCACAATGTTGACGAGAAGGAGAAAGCAACTTACATCCTTACTCGAATGGGAATGGCTCCATATACCGGATGACTACTTGATTCGAGCACCCAAGCGAAAAAATTAGCTAAAAGCTGAATAAATTCAAAACATATATGTATTTTTGACAATAAAAGTATAAATTAAAATTGTGTATTTCATTGATAAACACTTTTAAGCATTAAATAAATATTATTTATGCCATTTATTGTTCTTAATATCATTCAAATATGTAATTTATTTCTATGAGAGAAAAATTTTTGCGCTTGGGGTGCTCGAATCAAGTAGTCACCCGGTATGGGCTTGAGTGTGATGTGTGGTGCAAAGAAGCTGGAAAATTGTAAGTTTAACGAGTTAACAGAACATCTGGAAAGCTACTATAATCCAAAACCGTCGGAGGTGCACCTTCCACGGTTTTAGGAGTACATTTCAATTGCGAGCTGAGCAGGAAAATGAATCGTTGCCATGTTATATTGTGGAAATGCAGAAATTGGCACGTACATGTAACTTTGGTGATGATCTGCTCGTAAACTTACACGATTCGATCGCATATGGCGTGCGAGATGACTAATTGAAATCAAAGCTATTCGAAGACAAAATGCCAACTTATAAGAAAGTCATCGAACAGTGCGAGGCCTGGTAGGGAGCTCAAATTAGTCTCACTATGGATAAGCAGAGTGGGTCTACCTCCAGCCAAAACAGTATTAATGAATAGTGATCAAGTTAATCGAATTCAACAACGTATTGCTTAGTAGGGCAAGTCTCAGCAGAAGACCTGTGCATGTTTTAGTAAAGAGAATCACACAAAAGATGCATGTAGATATTGAAAATATTCTTGTAACATATGCTCAATAAAGGTCAAATAGAACGTGTTTGCCAAAAAAAAAGAAACCAAACAAGATGATAAAAAAGAGCCGGCCAAAAAGAGGTATGAACAAAGGGACAGCAAGCGCACTACAAAAAAAAAGTAAACACTGTTGAAAGTAAAGACTGTGAAAATAATGAAGATGGTGACATGTTTATTTGTAAATCATATAACATTTGTACCATCAAGCCAAAGTCATCTGTTCCTATGATGTTAGGCGTCATCGTAGAAGATGTTGTATACAAATGCAATCAGATAACGGAGCGGATATCTCATATATTGGTGAGAAGCTATATCATGAAAAATTCAAAAATTGTCCGTTGTTGCAGACTAATGGGTTACAAATTATATATGATAGCCATGCATTTAGTATGGTCAGTTACATCCCTATTGGAGGAAAAGTCACCTATTTTTACGCTGATTAATTTGCCTGCGTAGATATGAGACTATACGCTAATACTTTTTCGCCTATAAAGTCGCCTTTACTACTTATTTCAAAAAAAATTTGTTATGAAAATTTTTGATATACCTGAAAATCGAACCTAAGACTAGTGTTAGACCGGTTCATGAAACGATTATACACCTTGAAATTTTCATGAAACGTTTCAGAAACGATTAAAATGATTCCATACCTTGAGAACGGCTGCATATACGAGCTTCTAAACCAAATCATCTGTAATAAAAATACTTGAGGAGTAAAAATTCATTTCAATGAAATGAAATGTCCTAAAGTTCATAGCACAAAAAACAAAAAACAAAAAAGTACGCATGAATATAATTATTCGTATTCATATTTTTGGCGTTACTGTTCACAAATTTGCTTTTTTGTATTGTAAGTCGTTTCTCGTTTATAACTGAATAAAATTTGATTATTCAGTTACGAAATAAAAAATCAAATTTGTGTATAATAATTAATAATGTCAATATAAACAACGAAAACGTTAATTGGTTTCAAATTTAGAAGATCTTTTTCAGGACATTTTACTTGCGTACCTATCCAATAATGCTTTTTCATTCTAGAAATCGCACCTCTACTGCAACAACACCACATCTCAAAATATGTCAAATAGCCGAAACTTAAGAAAATAGCTTTTTATTTGCTTTGTAAATAACGAAATACGAATTCAAATTCTTTTTTTTTTTTATTAAACCTCACCAATTTTTCACGTTTTTTCCAATGGTAAAGGCAGATTTTCGCAAAACAAATTATTTTTGATAGTTTTTTGAGATGTGGTGTTATTTCATTTGGTGTGCGAAATGTTCTTAAAAATTGTATAGTCGCAGTAATTACGTTTGATTTTATTGTTTTCGGCATTTATACAAAATTTCCAGCCCATCTGCCATCAGACGATTTCTTATATGTTACTTTACCTATTGAACTTTCAAAATTATTTAACACCAATCAACAATTTAACATAACACTATCCTGTATGTCTTTACTAGATATATACGGAATTAGGTCGAAAACTCGCGTTTTTCCACAGGTATACATCTGGCAGATATTTAACAAGACAAACATGATTCAACATTGTCGTCGCATATTTTGGAACTAAAAATCCGATAAGAAGTGATAAGAATTGTATTAGGTTAGGTGTTGAGAATCCTCTTTCGAAAACAGTGTAGCCAATATGGCATAACTATATTTTTGTTACTTTTCGTATTTTTTGTATTCGTTTTGTCTGCATTGAATTCTCCTCATGGAATGCGATATACTTTTTCAATAATATTATACATTGTCGTTTTGTTTAAATAATTAATACAAACAATATTTCATTTAATGCGTTTATTTTCACAAAAGTACGATCATGGTACCAGAGCCGTAGTTCAAATCCACCCTCCCATCCCAAAGTAAGTGAACCGTTTGATTTTCGCGAATACATTATATAAATCGAAATGGCTCCACCAAAACGAAGCCAAATAACGGCGTCTTCAGGATCGCAGCAGGCCGTATCGACATCCGATTTAATGTCAAATTCCTGCTACATCTTTAGAGGTTGCGAAGAGAACTATGAGCAGTGGCGACGCCGAATCGAAATCAAACTCGCCGCCCGCGAATTATTTCATGTTCTCCAACCGACGAGAAACAAAGAAAAACTTGATTCAATGCGCGAAAGAGATGAAGCAATTGCTCTTGACATCATGCTGAACACCTTAGACAATAGTGTATTGCGAACTGTTGGTGATGTGAAAAGTCCGTGTGATTTAATCAGCAAGATGAACAAGAAATACGCACCCGTCAACATGAATCGAAAAATCACTCTGCGTTCAAAACTACAAGCCCTACGATTCGAAGAAAGTCATGATACAATATCAAATCATCTGTCTACATTTGATCAAATCGTCCACGAACTTGAAGGGCAAAATGAAAAAATGTCCAAAAGTGAGCAAATCACTTGGCTCCTGTCAACACTACTGCGTTCTTTTTCCAACGTGCGAACCGCAGCTTCCGCATTAGCTGAAACTAATCAGCTTACACTTCAGATGCTGAAAAATCTTTTAATAGGTGAAGAAGTTCAAAGAAAGCTGCAGAAATTCTCGCTAGCTTCGACATCAACTCCGCGTGCGGCAGCTCTTCTAAGCCAACGAAGTCAAAAAACTAATACACCTGTGGAAAACCACGAAATTATGAGGGAGGGAAATATCGTTCGTGAATCACAACGAACGATTTAAATAAAACAATGGACTAATTTAGAAGTATTTATTTAATAATTAATAATATAATAAGGATTAATGTCTAATTATTTGCGCGGCGTCGTGGGTTTTCTGGAATCTGAAAAGAATTATGAAGAAGGAAAAACAAAGCACAGCATTAGTTTAAACGAAACTAAGTGAGCATTGTTAAAATAAGTAATTTAATTTCCGTTCAAACAACCTGAACTAATACTGAAGTGGAAGCGTGCGAAACTTATAGGGTGGGTAACTTATAAGGTGGATTTAGAATTTTTGAGGAAAATGGCGACGCCTGAGAGACTCTAATTTGTTATTCTTACACGTTAATTAATAAGACTACAATATTATAATAATAAATAAAACTCACTGAAGCGTTGATAGAGTCTGTCTCCTTTGATGTATTGGTTTCAGTCATCTTAATAAACTTGTTAACTTAGTTATAACTTTACGAAAATCAATGATGGAGCTACTTAAGTATTTGAACGCGTCTTCTTTTGCCAGAAATAGCGTCTATATTTGGTGATGAGTAATTCCAAAGACTTGGTCATGAAAGGTAGGTCGTAACTTATCAGTTACAAATAGATAGTGGTTTTTGTATTTTGTGGTAATTTCAGGTAATTTACCTTGGAATATGAATGGATAAAGGTTTTTTGTAATTCATGGTATTTCTCGGTAATTTCTTTGTAATTTACGAAGTAAATTACGTAAATTACGTTTTAGTTAATAGATTTCAAGTGGTGCGCCGCTTGAAGTCGAATTTTTCGACAACACCACTTAATTCGAAAGGTACGTCGCAATTTAAACGGTCAAATGCAATTCGGTGCTATCAATGTGACGAAAATGGACATATAGGCAAACTTTGTCCAAAATATGGAGATAATTCGTCGAATCCGAAAAAACCAAAATCATCCAACACTACTCCATCAACTGCTGCATCTCAGAACAGCTCTGACTCGGCTCTCTGCGCTATTGTGTCGGAACGTGATTCGTCAACTCCACATTTTGAGGCCTTAATTGCGAACTGTGAACGCAAAGCAACTATAAATTCTACCCATCATTCAAACGATTATCTCCGTTTCATACTCGGCTCAGGTGCTACAAACCATATCGTGTATGATTAATCAGTTTTGACAAATATTACCGAATTTGCAACTCCTCAGCATGTGAAATGTGCTAAGCGGGTACGTACATCTACGCACATGTGATTGGTGAAATTTACATATATACTGAAAATGCAACAGTTATTCGAAAACTAACTAAAGTTTTGTTTGCTCCTGATTCAACTGAACATTTAATGTCGACGAAGTCATTAATGCGAAATGGTTATGGTGTTAACCTAGAAGAGGATGAAATTCTTATTTATCAAAAACATACTCAAAAGGTAATCCTCACTGATCGAAATCGCGATTCCCTTCCTACCATTCGAATTAAGCGCGCTGTTGAACTCCATAAACTCCTCGAATCATCTGCTTTTATCACCAATGCAGAAATAGATGAAACATGCTCTCTCTGGCATCGTCGAATGGGGCATTGTTCTAGTGAGTACTTACGAAAAGCAGTTCAACATTGCGAAGGCATACCAAATGCATGCACGAATATTGATATTAAATTAGCAACGTGTTCAGTGTGCTGTGAAGCTAAGCAGAGTCAAAATCCTCTCAACGAAACTCGTCATCGTACTACCCGCCCCTTGGAAATAATTCATCTTGATATTATAGGGAAGCTCATTCTATCCATACATCATGAGCTGTACATCATTAGTTTCACCCACTATTGCATCACCTGGGCACTACGACAAAAGTCAGAAACTGCTGGAAAATTTGATGAATATTCCCGTCTTGCATCTGCTAAATTCAACCTAAAAGTCGCCAAAATTCGTTGTGATAATGCCTGCGAATTTATTCTTGATGATATGCAAAACATCTGTTCCCATGAAGGTATTCTTATCGAGAATGCGGAACCTTATGTATATGAGTGCAATGGAACTGCGGAACGCTGGAACCGAACCCTTCTTGAAAAAACTCGAGCGCTACTGTACCAGGCAAAAATGCCTTTAAATATGTGGTCCTACGCTATGTATGCAGCCACTTATCTACTCAATCGTCAGCCCACAACAACTCTGGAATGGAAGACACCATATGAAGCTTGGAATGGTATTAAACCAAACCTTAAACACCTACGAACGTTTGGCTGCGTAGCGCATACTCTTATTCCATATGAGAAAAGAAACAAAATGGAACCGAAGTCAGTTGATTTGATTCTTGTAGGTTATGGTTCAACTGGCTACCTTTTATTTGATCCAAAAACGCAACAAACTATTCAGTCTCCGCATATTCAGGCTGATGAAACTAAGAATTGAGCTTCGTTACTTCCTTCAAACGATACGCAAAATATTGAAATAATTGAAATTTTTGATTTCAATGAAGATGAGGACGAACTCGCTGCAAATTTAGTTGATGGCCGGGAAGAAATTTCATTTTTTGAAGCCATTACTGGTCCCGATAAGGACAAATGGATAAAAGCTATTAACGAAGAGATTTCAGCTCTTCAAGCTCAAAAAACTTGGTCTCCGATTCAGCGTGGAGAAAACGATGAACCAATAGATACTGTTTGGGTCCTACGCGTTAAAGAAACTCCCATTGGCGCAAAGTATAAAGCTTGTCTCTGCGCACGAGGTTTCAGGCAGAAAAGAGAATTCAAGCTTGCTGAAACCTATGCTCCAGTGGCCAATTTTCCTGTAATTCGGTGCATAATAAGTATTGCAGTAAAATTAAATTGGCAAATGCGTCAAATAGACATATCAAACGCCTTTTTAAATGGTGAACTCAACGAATGAATCACAATATATATTCCAGAAGATGTAAAAATAGCAGGTCGTGACAAAAACACTATCCTATTATTGCACAAAGCGCTTTATGGTTTGAAAACTTCCCCCAAGACCTGGAGTGATACCCTTTGCCAAACTCTGATTCACCTTGGTTTAATTCAATCTAAATATGATGCTTGTGTGTTCTTCTCGAAAAAAACTCGCGAATGCATTCTTGTTGATCATGTTGATGACATGATCTTAACTGGTTCTAATAATTCTGAAATCGAGCGCGTAATGAATGGTTTAAAAAAACAGTTTAAGCTGAAAGACCTTGGAAAACCCAGCGAGTATCTTGGCGTGCAGCTAGATTATTACGAAGGATATCTAAAAATCCATCTAACAAAATATATCGACGATGTGCTCAGCTTCTTACATATGACCATGTGTAATGGAACATTAACTCTAAAGGATCCAAACCTTAAAATCTGCAATCCAGTGGCTGATGGAAAATCAGAACACTTTTACCGCCAACTTGTTGGAATCTTACAGTACATTGCGCTGTGCTCAAGACCTGACATCAGCTATCCTGTAAATCTACTCAGCCGATTCCAACATAGCGCAAATGAGGTACTTATTAAGTATGCAAAGCGTGTACTGAGATACCTAAAAGAAACCAAGTTCGATGGTTTAACCTATCGTAATACCAGTAATGTTCTTCTTCAAGTTTATTGTGATGCTGATTTTGCTGGTGACGCATCTAGCCGTCGATCAACCACTGGTATTCTGGTCAGTGTATTTGGAAATACAGTAAATTGGTTTACGCAAAAACAGACGTCAGTTACTCTGAGTACAGCCGAAGCAGAGTACGTTGCCTTAAGCGCTGCTGTGAAAGAAACCAAAGGATGGAAAAACTTCCTAAAGGAGCTTGATTTTGATACTTCCGTGCCTACAAAAATTTTCTGCGATAGCTCCGCTGCCGTAGCAATAGCCACAACATCGGAGTCGCGACGAACCAGACATATAGATGTCAGTTTTCATCATGTTCGTGATACCGTCAAAGAAAAGGAAGTAGAGATTCAAAAAGTTTCCTCCGAACTCCAGCTCGCCGATATTTTCACTAAATCACTTCCGCGTCCCCGCCTTGTTTTTTTAAAATCTCGTATTCTAGACTAGTTTATTTTCGTTTATATTTTTGTTTAATTTTTTCAGTTTTTTTTATTTAGATTTTAATTTTAAGTACCCTGTTTTCGTGGGGCTGTGTTGAGAATCCTCTTTCGAAAACAGTGTAGCCAATATGGCATAACTATATTTTTGTTACTTTTCGTATTTTTTATATTCGTTTTGTCTACATTGAATTCTCCTCATGGAATGCGATATATGTTTTCAATAATATTATACATTGTCGTTTTGTTTAAATGATTAATACAAACAATATTTCATTTAATGCGTTTATTTTCACAAAAATACGATCATTAGGGGTCTTATACCGTGCGCGCAAATGATTACTTACACGCCAGCGCAAAAATGTATTAAGATCAGTTTTTCAATGTTTAAAAAATAATATCACACGTTTTAAAATGGTCTTTTATCCCCGTTTCTAATTTATTTATGTTACTAAATTATTTAAAAATATAAATATACCCTCAATTTGCTGTTATAACATTCATTTCAAAATTGTATGAATTAGTTTTGGAACATTTTTGCGCTGGTGTATAAGTAATTACTTGCGCGCACGGTATATTCAGTTATATGGGAAAATTTCGAATTTACGATTTTTTTCAAATTAAAAGCAGTAATAACTTATTTAACTGAAATTTTTAAATGTAGAATTTTGTGTTCTTTCCAAAAATGCTATTACCTGCTTCCTACGATTTATAGTTTGATAAATATCGAATTTAAAAGTTGGTGATTGTGTGATTATAAATTATCAGAAGTATGATTTGGTGCCTTTTTGCTATCATGTGTTCTTTTTTCAACTATTTTCGATACTTTTAATTCGAAAACTTGCAGTAAAAAATCACAACACTTATCAAAGATTAATTGAAAAGCGTTAAAAAATCACGTTTTGAGGTGTCTTATCCATTTGGAATGAAAACATTACTACCCGAGAAAAAAGTTTAGATCAAATTTGATCAATTTATCATTAAATTTGATAAAATTTGATCAAAAATCAGAACAGATTTTATCTACTTATATAAAACTTTATCAGATTTGATCTAACTTGTTTATGTAATTAGCTGTGCATTGACAAAATTAGATGAACCTTGATAAAATTCGATCAACTCATTTTACTAAATTACATATAGTTTTATCCAATTAGATCAAATTGCTTATCACTCGATAAAACTTTTTGATATAAGTATGCATAACTTGATAAAAAAAAGATAAATTCGATCTAACTCTTTGATCAAATTATACCTAACTTCATCTTATTTGATTAACTTGTATCAAAAACATTATTTTTAATTTTTTATAATGTATGATTTGATCTAATTGGATATTACTATATGTAATTTAATAAAATGTGTTGATCGAATTTGATCAAGCTTTATCTAATTTTATCAATGCACAGCTAATTATGGAAGCAAGTTAGATCAAATTTGGTAAAGTTTTATATAAGTAGATAAAATCTGATCTGATTTTTGAACAAATTTTATCAAATTTTTTTCTTGGAAATATATAGAACATTTTCAAAATGATGAAAAATACTTAGATCAAACCCGTGCAATATGTGTCAACAGCATACACGTTGTACTTGACCAAAAAGTCATTTTTTAACATCATTTTTGCCCTTTTAAAAATTATTCTATACTGGATTTTTTCTAAGTCCAAATTTAATCAATAATGCATGTATATGAATACTTGAAATACACCTTCCTCCTCAAGGAAGCGTGATGGTGTAGTGGTAAGGTTGTAGCTTCTACACTCAGAAGAAGAGAGTTCAAGTCTCCTCAAAGACTTGAAATTTTATAATTTTTTTCGTGTCAAATTTTTTGAATTTATCCCAACGCATTGAGGAAAACTTATTTTGCGCGTGAAAAAAGCTGAAAAGCACAACTTCATAAAGTTATAATAAGAATTGGAATATGTGTATATGATGTTATATAAATATATATCAAATTTCATCGAAGTTGATAAAATTTGATAAAATTTGATAGAGACAAATTCTTGATCAAATTGTATCTTTATTTTTTTATCAAATTTCATCAAAACTTTTTTCTCGGGTACACAATAAAAAAGCACTACATCGTCGCTCCTTAACCTAAAACGTCTCATATTGAATAGGATGGAATGCTGTATAATAAAATTTCTTTAAAACATGGGTTTTATTTCATTTTAATTAGAAAAACTGAAGAAATCCGAATAGTACTGTATAGCACAATATATCAGACCCCTATTACAACCCTATTACAACTGTTATTAGCGAAAATGATTGTAGCGCGCCACAGAGATGTGCGACGTGAATCCAGCTCAAGCCATCAACAAGTTTAATAATAAAAATCACGTGTTTGTAATTGTACATTTTCACAGATAAACGCATAAACTACATATAAAATGCAAAACGATGATGAACCAGTAGACGAAATCACGAAAATGACAATAACGGAAAAATAGAGTATAATAAAAAAGCAGGAAACGTTTTATAAAACGTTTAAATATCGTTTCATCGGTTTGATTCATTTCTGAGGGCAATGAAACGTTTCGTGAAATTTCAATCGTTTTACGTGTCATGAAACGTTGAAATTTTGACACGGTCCAACACTAGGTCTGAATTGTGTGCGCGTGTGTGCGACACTTAACAGTAGAAACGCAATGTTGCCACTCGAGGGATACTCAACGTGGGTGAATTTCCCAGTTCAAAAGAAATGTTGAAAGTTTAAAAACATTCATAATCTTGTAAATTATGGATTGAAATCATAGAGAAAAAATTATTTATGTATTAATTTCTTAATCCTGTACAAAAAAATGAAAATAAATGAAATAATGGATACTTTTTTGTAGATGAACGGAATTTGAGGCTTGGGACTGTTAAATCAGTTAAACAGTATATATAGTTCTAATACTTGAAATTGACAAGTTCTAATTACAATGAATAATTTTTTGGGATTGTTTACTTGACAAAATTGCTTATCTTTCAATTTCAAGAATCATTTTGATTCGCATTGCGCCCAACCCTGTTGTATACAAAGTACTTGTTTCAAATAAGTTACTAACACCACAATTATTTTAAACACCAAAAGTCGTACACGAGTGTTTTGCATGACCGTACTGATAAATATAATATTCACCTCCAAAGATACCTACCTACTGGAGCTTCGCTTTATGGTTTTTTAAATATGATCTGTATTTTATTGCGCGATTTTTAAAGCATTTATACCTATTAACAGAGGTTGTAAGACAGATTTCTATGCAATAAGTAACTTACCATACCAATCATAAGAGGTTCGTTATATATGTTTTTTTGAGAATTAATAGAGCTGAATTATTGAAAAAAGAAGATTTTTGCTTTTTGCACCATTATAAATGGGACACACAGTACATGACTAAATTATTTGTTTCTTGTTTCAGCTACTGAGACGATATAAATTGGAATATCATTACAAGCCATTAGAATATAAAGTAACGTTCATGTATGCGCCAGATGGAGAGCTGAAATTTAAAATGATACCAAGAGAAATTTAATTTCATATTTCATATTGAAGTTGTTACTCGACTATCCCCTTTGACTATATATTAGATGGACCGAGCTAACAACAAGCAAATGCTAACCCAAAAACGGTGACACATTACACAGATTTTCTCAGAACACTTGTGACTAAATTCTAAATGAGCATGCGCAAATTTATTTCGCGCCAATAGGGCGGCAATGGGACATCAATAGTACTACTTAAAATCAGAATAATAATATGAAAGTGGTAAAGGATTTCAGGCATGCGCAAGGTATAAAGTTGCAAGGAGTGTACCGATTCCAATGCATGTAATGTTTCACCGCAGTTTTCCAACACTTAACTCGGTCCATCTAGTATATAGTCAAAGACTATCGTGCTGCCAATAATTATTATGGTTAAGAAAATTAGAATGAATCGATAAGGGTAGTTTATAATGAGTTGAAGTCAATAAAACAAAACAAAAAAATAATAATAATAATAATTAAACTGAAGACATAAATCTGCAAAAAAACTAAAATAAAAATAACAAAAAAAATTAGAAGAAAGACGGACACCTATAAATGAAAATATGCAAAACCGACCTACTGAACACTGCGTTACATTCTCTGCAGAACTTAGCTACGATGATAAAGAAAATAATTCGGAATCGAATAAAAAAAACGCACTCCATTTTATTCCATAAGAATTTGAAAAAGAAAATATATCCGCGATTAATGAGCAAAAAATAATGTTGAAGAAGAAGTTGATTTTTGAATTTGTTTTCTCTTGATACAATCAAAAGCGTAAAAAACAATAAATATTTTAAATTGCAACAACCCACCTTCATGTTATTGTGTGGAGCTGCTCACCCACGGTGAAAAAAAAAACAAAGTTCAACTTCTTCAACATTATCTTTTGCTCACTAATCGCGGATATATCGTTTTTGTGTATTTCTACTCCTAGCATCTCTTTCATTGGTTTTAGCTCACGTATGAACATACTTGAAATAATATTGAAAAGACCTTGATAAGTACTACATTTCGTTTGCTGAAAGCATTTTTGTGACGGTTTCAGTTTTTTAAATAATTCAGTCCAAATTCAAAGAAATGCGCAATTTTGCGTTTTTTCAGGTCTTTTCAAAATTTGCATTAATATATCTATGAAATTGGAAAAGCTAGAATGGTGCTTGCACTAAAGGAAATTAAAGTACATTTCATACCCTTTGTAATGGCATATCAACAATTTTTCCCCAACCCTTCCTTCTTTCCATGTTTCGCAAAAACTGAACCCCCTCAATTTAACGAAGCCACATCATGCTTCAAATTCATTACACTGAAGAAATTATTATACCGAAAGCTCATAGTTTACCCTATAACAAACGTCCTCATCACTTATAGCATAAATCGCGCTGTTTAGGCACAATAAACGTGAAAAAAAGCTTCGTCGTGTTTATCTCCAAAAGAGTAACGCGCGGTTCCAAGGTTTTGACGTCATAACTGGTGCTTCCGTGGAAACCTTACATTTTAGCGAGCGCTGTAAAATGCAATGTTTGGAATTCTTTTCTCAAGTAGTATAGGATCAAATTGGCTCAAATTTTTTTCAAAAAATGTGCAACATCCCCATTGTGAATAAACTTTTTCAATGTTTTTCCTTCAAATGAATACATTTTTGACATGCATTTCGTTAAAAAGGAGGTTTTTATTTCGCTAACTTTATCATACAAGTATCATTGTCTTTTAAGAGCCCATACAGCCAAAAATCATGAAAAAATATTTTCATCCCACTCATTTAAATATTACGACACATAAATAATATACAGCGCCTTTAATATTGAAAAAATTACAGCTATCTGAAGAATTCCATAACACCACCGTTCTTCAAGAAGCCATTACTCTCCCACTATTCATCATAGAAATATGTTCTATACATCATTTCGTAGAGAATTGAATGTAGAATAAAATATTACTGAGCTATTTTTACGATCAAACCAAACGGTAAGAAATTATGAGCTAAAAACTCATTTTAGGGGAGCTAAAATCCACCATATCAGGAGTCGCACACACCTGATTCGTATGAACTTTTAGTACGTTGTCAAGTATGCAATACCAGACGTATGTACCAAATTTCAGCTTGATAGCCGACTTTGCAAGCAA
This sequence comes from Phenacoccus solenopsis, assembly GCA_009761765.1. Taxonomy (NCBI): domain Eukaryota; kingdom Metazoa; phylum Arthropoda; class Insecta; order Hemiptera; family Pseudococcidae; genus Phenacoccus; species Phenacoccus solenopsis. The sequence continues at coordinate 42,555,043 of CM019756.1, read as the reverse complement.
AACCCTGCCTGTACCATTATTAGTATAATGGGTCTGAAAACTGTATTTTCACTTTAAAATTTTTCAGATAAGGTCAAATATGGGTTTCCTTATGATTTTTGAATTCTATGCGAAATTTTAACCCACTTTGATGGGTTGCAAGATTACTTTTTGAAAAAGTTGAAGAAATCCATTTTTAGCTGAATTTACGTGTATGCGCAACTTGAATATGCAATTACTAGGTATTGTGACCATAAATTTTTGAAAATGTGGGTTCGGTAGCTTCTAAATACGTTCCTTTACCAATGTGTGAGTGATTTTTTCGGTCCCCGGGCATAATTATACTCATAGAGCAATTTAAATGTGAAAAATGACGAAAATTGCATAAAAACTGCATAAAAGCTACAATAAAATGAAGTTGTGACCGCAGCCAGACTCATATTTATATTCAGTGGACACCCCCCTTTCTAACCCCGTTGAGTTTTTTTGGTCTCCTTGAAGTTCAAAAAAAAGTTTTTTTAGGTCCAAGCCTCCCACTGTGACCGCGAGCATCGCTAAAATTATCATATTTCCTAATGCCCAACCTATATCTTCCTATTGCCAGCTGAATTTTTTGGTCAGCAAAAAATCCCGCAGGTTGAACACTTTTTTGAGATGGGCTGTAAACTAATGATTGAAAATGATGACGATACAAGATGCCATTTTGGATTATTTAGATAAAACTTTCTTCACTTTGTGTAGACAGCATTATTCTGCTGAAATTTGAAATATAGCTTTGTTTTGATGTGTAGAAGAACGTGAAACTATGAAATTGCGAAAATTTATATGAAAGTCCCTTAACCCCCCAATTTGGGACTACAAAATTTTGAAAAAAGGATCAAAATGTCCACACTCCACAGAACTCTTTCATGGTGAAAACCTAATGTAGATACGAAATTTTAGTTTAAACTTTTAATTACAACTAGATGTAGGGACCTGCAAAGTTTTGGAGTTTTTTAATGATATGATGGAATTTGTAACCCTTCTCAATAAACACAGATTATTCGAACTGTTAAGTTTTATATAAAAGTATCTTTCTATACCTAATAATAATTATAAAAATTTTCAGATTGATTGATTAAATTTAAAGCGCTTTGTAGGTGTGATTGAAATTTCACCAAAATTTCGCAATTCATAAAACTCAAATCGAAATTGAGGCGCACATATTATTATAATAATCGCTAATCACAAACAAGATAGATCATTTTTTCCTGAGCATTTTTAGAATTTTTAATCGCAAAAGACTCTGTATTATCAGTGTATACTCAATACAGGGTTGGTAGATTCCCCCGAAAAAAAAAAAAATTAATTGAATCCGAATCTGTAATAAGATTCCAGTCCTTCAATTCCACATAACATCGTGGCGCAATCTCGTTCTTATTATTCGTTCTTTTTCTTATTTCTTCGTTTTGATTCGTTCTTTTCCTTTTTCTAGATTTATATACATAGTATACTTATTTATTGTTATTATTATTATTACTATTGTTATTATTATTATTACTGTTATTATTATTATCATTATTATGTACATATTAGGTTAGATCATTGAGCATGACAATCGATGTTTTCGCGATTGTTTTTAAAAAAGAGTTGAAAAGACCAAGAGTTGGAGTAACTCTTTAAAAATAGTTGCTTTACATAGCGAATCTTCTCAACTCTTTTTCTACTTTTTTTCTTAAAAAATAAAATAAAAATAGAAAAATAAAAACTACAAGACAGTGTAGTAATTGACCAACATCCAATTCTGTAGTTTTATAATACTATCTTCTCCCCGAACCGAAATAGGTTGGGTTAAGAGATGTTCTATAGTCTAGTATTTTAAAAACATAACGCTCATATGAAATTGGTACGTATTACAAATAATAAAAATACATGTTCTTATTTCAGTGTTATTTTTATTCATTTTTTCATTTTATAAAATTTCTTTTCGTTGAATGTTAAATACATTGAATGAAAATAATGAAATGCTTTCAACATTTTAATCTAGAAAAACAATGTGGTGTATATTTTGAAAGCATAATGTTATTCTTTTTTAACTTGTAACTACAGGGTGACTCATAAGTTCTGCAACCCAAATAATTGATTTCTTGTTAAAATTTGGTTTCAACATTTATGTTTTGGTCATTATACAATAAATGTTGGACATGTCCTCTGCCAATTGATTGATAAGCGTTGACGTCCTTGAATAAGTTAGTGATAACTTTTTCGTATATGGAACGAATTAGCACAAAAATACATTATTGTTACATAATGATATATTGTTATTTTAATTGTTTTACAACGTAAATCTTAATGCATACGAGATCAGAAAAAAATGTTATCGTGCATACAATCGTATTCAAAAGAATGTCGCAAAAGGGTTGCCGCTAATAGCAACGGAAAAATGAATTAAACTAAAAATTAGCGAAGTTGGTATTACTGTTTATTGGCATATCGTCAACACGGCCCTTAAACAGAATACCAAAATGAGATAAACAATAAAAAAATATGCATAACTATGAATGAAAAATCAAAAAAAAAAATTTAAAAATCGAAAAATCAAAAATTAAAAAAAAAACAAATAAAAAATTGAAATCTCACGAATTACCCATAATATGAGATCAAGGATTCTCCTCCTTGGTCTGAATTGAGCACAGGCGTCTCAGTTTTTCTAGGCGAGGTCGCGGGAGTGATTTTGTAAGCATGTCAGGAAGCTGGCATTCTGATGGGACTTTCTTAATTGATATTTCACCCTTCTTGGCCGCATCGCGAACGTTGTGATATGAGACATCGATGTGTCGAGTACGCTTTGACTCAGAGGTTGTAGCAATAGCAATCGCTGCGGAGCTGTCGCAGAAAATAGGCACAGGGTTCTGTTGTATGATGTTCATGCCTCTTAAAATGTTGTTCCATGTTCGAGCTTCTGTTGCAGCAGCGCTAAGGGCAATATATTCTGATTCTGCAGAGCTCGTAGCAACGCTTGACTGTTTTTTCAAAAGCCAATTTACAGTATCGCCAAACAGCTTTGTTAACACTCCACTGGTAGATTTTCGATCACTAAGGTCGCCAGCAAAATCGGAGTCGCAGTATATTTCGATGATTTCATCGCTGGATGCAGTAAAAATAAGTCCATGATTTGCGGTACCTTTTAAATAGCGCAGGATCCGCTTCGCCATTTGGAACAGCTCAGTATTGGCAAGATGCTGGAAACGACTCAAGTAGTTCACACTGAATGCAATGTCGGGTCGCGTACACGAAGTAATGTATTGAAGGCATCCAATAAGTTTCCGAAAATTATGTTCAGTTTTTTGGTCTGCTATAGGAATGGTGATTTTTGTTTTTGGGTCCATTGGCGTGCTTATTGCATTGCATTCGTTGAGACCAAATTCGTTGAGTACCTCGTTGATATATTCTTTCTGATTGATCTCGATTATCTTGTCTGGGCGATTTCGAATAATTGTTACACCCAAGTATTTTTTTGGTTCGCCCAAATCAGTGAGTCGAAATTGGTTTTTGAGCGCGTTGATGATTTTCTCGATTTGATGATTATCACTCCCAGTGAGAATCATATCATCGACATGGCTTATCAGAATGCATTTATTAGGCAGCATGATGTATACGCATGAATCAGCCGGTGACTGATGCAGTCCAATTGTAGCGAGCACATCATTTAATGCATCATTCCAAACCTTAGGTGATGTGCGAAGACCGTAGAGAGCTTTTTGAAGCAATAGAATGTGATTTGGAGGCACATCAAAGACCCCATCTGGAATCTTGTAGTAGACGATAGAGGGCGCTCAGCGATTAACTCTTTCCGTTCTATATATTATTTTGTGGATATAGGATTATTCATTGTTTTTCTGTAAACGTGTTCGTCAATATGATATAAAGATAATAAATAATGGAGTAATTAGAATGTATATTATTTTATTACGAATACGCGATACAACAGTTTTTGGCGACGAGTAAAAGTGAAATTAATGAACTATCATGTAGTGCTTTATTCAAAGTATTATTTTTTTCGAGCTATTTAGCGATCTGTTCACTGTCCAAACATGGACGCCAACCAGCTGCAAGAAATTCTAAACAATATGCAGGCGTTTATAACACAAACGCAACAGCAACAGCAACAATTTTTAACACAAATGTTAAACCAACAGTCAACAGCTCAACAACAAAATCTTCCAACAATCAACATAACAAACATCGCACCATTCGAAGCATTTGATAGTAAGAAAGAAAACTTTCGTCTATATCGTGAACGCTTTGATAATTACCTCAGCATGAAAAACATTACCTCAGATGAAAAACGTGCACAACTGTTACTTAATTCTATTGGCGCTCCGAATTATAATACGTTATCAGCGTTAGTAGCTCCAAAAAAGCCAACGGAGTTCTCGTATTCTGAGCTTATCAAAAAGCTTGAAGAGCACCTAGCACCAGCTCGAAACACGCTAGTATCTCAACATCATTTCTTATCGAAATATCAATCCAACGAATCAATTGCTGATTACGTAGCGACATTAAGAAAGGAATCAGCGTTATGTGAATTCACCTCTAAATGTGAATGTGGTAAAAACGTATCGGTTGTCGAAACATTTCTTCGCGCTCAGTTCATTCGTGGTATTCGCGACCAGTCAATCACCGAACGCTTATTACAAGGTAACGAAACCGATTTCAACAAAATTGTAGCAAGTGCTATCTCTTTTGAAGCAGCGAAAGCAGATAGTCGAGCCTTATCAACAAAACAAGATAACAATACAACCGAATCGATTAATCGTCTATCTAGAACGCCGAAACGAAATTTTAGCTTCCAACAACGAACCCGATCATCATCAGCACCGCGACGCCAATTTCAAATTAGAAACAGCCCATCAAAAAGCCAACAGCGTCCTAAACACGAATTTTACAACGATTTAGGCCTTAATAACGTGTGCCTCCGCTGTGGTAAAAATAACCACCTTTCGAAAGAATGCAAAATAAATCCAAAAAAATTAAAATGCCAGGCCTGTGGTAAAATTGGTCATATTGGAAAGGTTTGCATTTCGACGTTATGTAAACAGAAATGTAATCCAAAGCCAAACAACAAAACAACGGAACAAGAAGTGAAACAACTGGAATCTAGTGACGAAGATATCGACTACGCTGATTTCAATACGTCGTTTGGAATTAATAACGTCGTCGATCTTTTTTCTACGGAGCATGACGAAGATGCTCGAAAATATAAAATAACCATAAACATTGAAAATCAAGCCGTCGAATTTGAAGTAGACTCTGGAGCAGGCTACCCAATTATTTCCGAAGATTTGTTCAATAGATTGAATTTACGCCATCGGTTAGAACCAGTACAACTGTCATTCAAATCGTATACAGGTGAATTAATAAAACCGCTGGGGAAAGCGAATGTCAAAGCAGAATACCAGGGAAAAATGTGCAATGGATATATATATATTGTACCAAAAGGTCACATGCCATTATTGGGGAGAACGTGGATCAGAAAACTCAATATCAACTTAAAACAGCTCGATCAACTAGCTAGAAATAACAAATCAACAAACGAAGGTATTTCAAACATTTTAACAGTTAACGACCTAGAAAAACAATTTCCAACAATTTTTGAAGAAAAAATTGGGTGTATTCCAAACGTTGAAGTACAGCTACAATTACGCGAAGGTGCTATACCACGATATTTTCCCCCACGGACAGTACCATACGCGCTAAAGGAAAAAGTAAGCCGAGAATTAGATAATTTAGAGAAAATTGGTATCTTAGAAAAATATCAGAACTGCGACTGGGGTTCTCCTATCGTACCAATTGGTAAGGCCGACGACACAGTGCGCGTTTGTGCGAATTACAAACTTGGAGTGAACGACCAGCTTGTAAACTCAAATCATCCAATCAAAAAAATTGATGACGTATTACATAGCCTCAGAAATTCTAAATATTTTTGTACGTTAGACTTGTACAAGGCGTATCTACACGTAAAAGTAGATAAAAAATCAAGCGAAATCCAGGCAATCTCAACACACCAAGGATCATACAAAGTGAACCGTTTAAGCTTCGGTATCAAATCAGCGCCGGCAGAATTCAACGGTATTATGGATCGAATATTGAAAAATATCCCTAAGACCATTGCATATTTTGATGATATCATCATTCACGGCGCAACTGAAGAAGAATGCACGAATAATTTAATGGCATGTTTACAAACATTATCTGATAATGATTTACACATAAACAGACGCAAGTGCTCGTTTTTCAAAACTGAAATTGATTACTTAGGCTATCGTATATCGCTGAACAAGGTAAAAAAATCGCCGAAAAAAATCGCAGCCATCGTTAACTTACCAAGACCAGTTAAAGTAAAACAGCTAAAAAGATTCTTAGGAATGGTAGCACATTATTCTCGTTTTATACCCAAAGCATCGACGTTGAATGCACCACTTCGTAAACTTTTAAGAAAGGAAAGTAAATTCTGTTGGACGCAAGAATGCGAAGAATCCTTTCAGAATTTAAAGAATGAAATTGCAAGTGACCGGGTAGTGGTACCATTTAATCCAGAGCTGCCGATTGTGTTAAGCACAGATGCAAGCCCCTACGGAGTAGCAGCAATATTATCGCACATGATAAATTCGGAAGAGCGGCCGATCGCGTTTGCATCAAGATCGCTATCAAAATCGGAACAGAATTATGCACAGATAGATAGAGAAGCATTGGCAATAATGTTCGGCGTGAGTTATTTCCATGAATATCTCTGCGGTAATAAATTTACACTGGTAACCGACAATAAACCACTAACTCATATATTTCATCCGAAAACAACGATGTCAAAAACCACCTCCGCTCGTTTAATTCGTTACGCATCATACTTATCAGGCTATGAATTCGATTTAAAATTCAAAAAAGCCGACGAAAACCAAGACGTTGATTGCCTATCGCGCATACCAGGAAATCACGATATACAGACGGCCGATGTGATTATCAACAGAGAAATCGACGAATTATTCGCAACTAATATTGCGCAAATTTCATCAACTGAAATTGATTATAAACGTTTAAAAACTGAAACAGCGAAGGACCAGAACTTACAAAAATTAATCTCCGAATTAGAACAGGGTACTCCAAATCCGGAAATAACGGTGAACGATGGAATTTTATTTCGAGGTGAACGTATAGTAATCCCGGAATCAATGAAAAAGGCAGTTCTACAAGAGCTCCATGCAACACACGTAGGATCGACAAAAATGAAACAATTAGCCAGGAAATACTGTTACTGGAAAGGCATCGACAAAGAGATTGAAAATTTGGTGAAATCATGCAACGAATGCGCATCTAATTTAAACGCACCCCCCAAAGCCCCACTCCATCCCTGGGAAGAACCAAAACAAAACTGGGAACGTATCCACATCGATTATGCAGGGCCGATAGACCAAACATATTTTCTCATTGTAGTTGACGCAAAATCAAAATGGGTTGAGTGCGAAATATTGAACGAACCACCATCAGCAAACACTACAATCAACATTTTAAATAAAATCTTCGCTTCGCATGGTTACCCTCAAAATTTGGTATGCGATAACGCATCAATCTTTTCCTGTCCTATGTTTTCGAATTATTGCCGAGATAATGGAATTTTCCTAAAGCACTCAGCGCCAAATCATCCAGCAACAAATGGATTAGCGGAAAGAACCGTACAAAGTATTAAAAAGAAACTCAAGGCGATGAAAAACGACAAAATACCTCTACAAATAAAAATTTTGAAAATTTTATTCCGCTACAGAGCAACACCACTGAAAGATGGAACCTCTCCTGCTGAAAGATATTTAAATCGAAAATTACGCATTCGTCTCGATAAATTAAAGCCGTATGTCGAAAAAACATCGATTTTAAAGCAACCAGGAACAAGAAGCTTGAAAGTTGGAGACCTAGTTAACATTCGTATTTATCGAAAAAATCAGGCAATCTGGAGACCAGGCGTTGTAATCGCTAAATTTGGAAACCTGCATTATAATGTGCAATTAGAAGATGGTCGAATGTTGAAGCGTCACATTAACCAGCTACGAGCCCGATCGCCAACTCAAAAAGCTGTATCCTTTGATTCTACAACTATGCCAGCGATTGAAAATAAATCAGAACCAGAAATCGACGTTCGTGTGCATATTCCATTCGCGCAGATACAGCAACAGCAAGATGAACAGGAACACCATCCTCCTCTTGAAGCTCAAGTTGAGCAACCAGGGGTCCGACGATCAGCACGGCCGGTAAGGCCACCTACTCACTTGCGAGATTTTATTCGTTAATCATTTTTTTTTTCATTTTTTTATTCATTCCTTTTTGTTCTTGTAGTTCATAGTTTTAATCTTTTTTTTTTCTCTTTTTTCGTATTGTCATTGTTTCCTATATATAGTTACGTATTCATTATTTTTTTTTAACATATGTTTTCTCTCACCGCCGGGGAGAGACTGTAGTAGACGATAGAGGGCGCTCAGCGATTAACTCTTTCCGTTCTATATATTATTTTGTGGATATAGGATTATTCATTGTTTTTCTGCAAACGTGTTCGTCAATATGATATAAAGATAATAAATAATGGAGTAATTAGAATGTATATTATTTTATTACGAATACGCGATACAACAAATCTCCAAGGTGATTCGATCGCATATATAACCAATGAGGAAGGCGTTTTTCACGTCGATTTGGCGGAGTTGCCAATTAAATTTATTCGCTATGGCTAAGATTCCTCGTACGGTGCTGAAATTGGCAACAGGAGCGTATGTTTCGGAGATTGCGTAGACATTTTTATCCATGAAGCCTTTGACACATAAACGCGCTTTGAATTTTGTAATTCCATTGCTGACTTTCGTGCGGAAAATCCAACCAGTTTTGATTGGTTTGTCCTCAGGAGTACGTTTTATAGGTGTCCAAGTTCCATTTAATTTATGCGCCTGGAGCTCTTCCTGGATGGCTTCGCGCCACTTTTCCGCATCTGGTCCATGAACAGCATCGTAGTATGTCACTTCAGAGTGAATTAATAGAGCTTCTTCACTATCATCGCTGAAGTCAAAAATTTCAATGATATCGACGTTAGGATCGTTTTGGACTGGAAATAGTGTAGTCCAATTGGTTGATTCATCTGCTAAGATGTGAGGAGACTGTACTGTTTGTTTGGTATTGGGATCATACAGGAGATATCCGGTAGAACCATATCCTACCAGAATAAGATCGACAGATTTTGGCTCCATTTTGTTTCGCTTTTCGTACGGTACCAAAGTATGTGCAACACAGCCAAAGGTTTTTAAAAATTTTAGATTGGGTTTAGTACCATTCCAGAGTTTGTAAGGCGTTTTCTATTGAAGGACAGTGGTTGGTTGCCGATTCAGTATATATGTGGCAGCATACATTGCGAACGACCACATATTAAGGGGCATTTTAGCTTGATATAGCAAGGCTCTAGTTTTCTCCATCAAAGTCCGGTTCCACCTTTCAGCTGTTCCATTGTGCTTGTGCACGAATGGTTCGGAGTTTTCAATTGCAATTCCTTTGCGCACACAGAAGTCACGCATGTTGCCTAGTACAAATTTGCGGGCGTTGTCGCAGCGTATTTTCGCAACCTTTGAGTTAAATTTAGCAGCAGCGAGTCGAACATATTCTTCAAATTTTCCCGCTGTTTGAGATTTATTTTGAAGTGCCCACGTTACCACATAATGAGTGAAATCATCACAGAAACTCACAATGTACATTTCTAGATGAACGGAGGGAATTAATTTTCTAATGATGTCAATATGGATGATCTCCAATGGGCGGGAGGCACGATGACACGCATGATGCAGTGAGTTTCGGTGTTGCTTCGCTTGGCAACAAATGGAACATGTTTCGGCTTTAATATCTGTATGTAAGCACGCATTTGGGACTCCTTCGCACGAACTAACAGCTTTACGGAGATACTCGTTTGAGCAATGGCCCATACGTTGATGCCATAGAGCACATGTTTCACTGGCTTCGATATTAGTTACTAAAGCAGTAACGTCGCTTGGCGGGTAAAGGTTCATATCACATTTGACACAAATAGTAGGTAGAGAGCGATTTGTATCTCCAGTTAACAGCATTTTTTGGGTACGCTTTTGGTATATGATTAGCGCATTATCTTCCATATGGATACCGCAACCATTTCGAATAAGCGATTTAGTCGACATGAGATTCGCAGATACATCAGGAGCATATAGGACTTCGGTCATCTTTCGAGTTACGGAAAAGTTTTCAGTGAGTATGTACATATCACCCATAGCATAAGCAAGTAGGTACATACCTCGTTTAGCACAGCGAACGGGCTTTGGAACATCGAATACTCGAAGATTTCGTAAATACGATTTATCATTGACCATATGATTGGTCGCGCCAGAGTCTAAAATGAAACTAACATCGTTGTTTAGCTGGTGAGAAAGATTTACCACTAATTCGGATTCATCATTTGCCATTAGCGCCTCAAAACGTGGAGTTGATGAGTCGTGTTCAGATATTATTGAACATAACGCAGAATTCGGTTTGGATTCCGGAGTTGATGTCGATATGTTGGTATTTGCATTTTTTGTCTTACGTGGCGTTGGTGAGTCGTCACCATATTTTGGACAATTTCTTCTGATATGGCCATTTTTGTTACATCTATAACACCTGATACCATTAATTTTAGATTGAGGCGTACCTTTCGGGTGAGGTGGTCGTTTAGATTCAGCTTTTCGGTTGCTTAGGAGTGCTGAGTGACGTGGTGTTGATGATAACGGTGTTGATCGGATACGGTCAACTTGTTGTTGAGTTTCTTCTCCAATAATCAGATTTTTAACTCCATGGAGGGTTAAAAGCTGAGCTTCTGCAAGGGCGGAGGCAGCTGTGCGAACGCTGGAATAGGAGTGCGGTAGCGATGATAATAACCACGAAATCTGTTCGGCTTCGCTCATTTTTTCACCTTGAGAAATTAAATCGTTGCATAAGGATTGAAATTCGGTGAGGAAGGTTTTGACCGCAACGCCTTTTGTTAATTTCAGTGCCTGTAAACGTGTACGTAACGCTACGATGCGATTTACATTCGTTGTTTCATACTTCGCATCCAATTTTGCCATCACATCGGCCGGGGACTTGAAGTCGCCAAGTTCTCGCAATATTGTATCATCGAGGTGATTCAGGATTGTATCCAGGGCAAGCATTTCCTGTTTTCGTCGAACCGAATCACGTTTCTTTTCATCGACGGGCTCGAGCGTATTTTCGAGCATACGCGCGGCGAGCTTCACTTTTAAACGAGTCTTCCATTGCTCATAACGGTCGCCTTTGAATATGTGAGCAGAAAATACGGATTCGCTGGAATTCGACGGAGCGAATATTTTCTCAGCCGGTAGTTCAAAGGCATCTGAGCTGGATGACTGTCTAGTGGTATTTCGACGATTCATATTTTATGATTATAACTACGTACCACTGCTACCATGATAACTTTTTCATATATGGAACGAATTAGCACAAAAATACATTATTGTTACATAATTATATATTGTTATTTTAATTGTTTTACAACGTAAATCTTAATGCACACGAGATCAGAAAAAAACGTTATCGTGCATACAATCGTATTCAAAAGAATGTCGCAAAAGGGTTGCCGCTAATAGCAACGGAAAAATGAATTAAACTAAAAATTAGCGAAGTTGGTATTACTGTTTATTGGCATATCGTCAACAGTTAGTGAATAAATCATTCTACACTTAATGTTGAGAAGGAATTCCGCATACTTACCAGGTACTTTCTTAAGGCTTACAACTCTCTGGCATCCTTTTACATGGATGTATAGTTTCTTGTGCACCGCACTGAGGCAAAGCACTAGATTCTTCACCCAACAACGATGTCCTTTACTATCTCATATCTCTATCCTTCATTAAAATTGCGCCAGCTTCCACAATATTTTTGTAATTTTTTTCATTTTTATAAAATGTCAATAAAAAATTGCTGTGCTTCAAAAAGTTTATGTTGTGTTGATGATACAGGTTTGAAGAATAATAAAAGTAACAACCGATTCTTAATGAATGATTATTATTTTTTTTACCAAGCAATTTTTAAGTTGTCCAACTTTCGGGTCACTCTGTATAAACTTAATAAACGTTAATTCCAAAGTTGCCAAGTGACCGAACACCCCCCTTCGCTTCAACATTAGTACACATAAAATCAGAATGAATAAACAACAAAAATAGAAAAATAACATATTTATATAATTACATCAACCAGGCCAGACATTTGTTATACTATATCTTATTTTAGCATCAGATTTCAAGATCGGGTGGTAGATGAAACATTTCACCATCTACTAAGAGTATTGGAGTACTTGTATCATACACGTTATCCATCACTGGTTTTTACAGCAAATGAAAACGATAATGATTTGACTATGCATATGCTGATTATGGAAATGATATAAATGATTGAAAATCGATTTCTGGTTATTTATGCTGCATTTACGGAGATGTGGTTTCTTGGTCATTAAAAAAGCAAAAAACTGTCGCACTGTCTAGCAACGAAGCTGAATTTTTGTCTGTTTGTGACGCATTATGTGATGTGTTACATTTGTCATATATATTAGAGGATATGAAAATTTTTGTTGAAAACCTATAGATTTATTTGAGGATAAGCAGTCTGCGATTAAGCTTTTGAATAAGCTGATATATTTACCCAGAGTCTATTTTATGTTAAATTCAATAGGCTTCGTACCTTACTGGGAATTGTGTAATTTTATTCTGTTTGTCTTATATTTTTTTGTTGTTTGTAAAAATGTTAGCAATTGAAAAAAAAAAAATTGGCGGTGAGGGTTGATATTGTTGGATGAAATATGTATTGTGCTGTCATCTAGTTTAATTAAATTATAAACATGAATAGAATAGGAATATTATCGTTTTCAGGGTTTTTATTAAAAAATCCTATTGCAATCACTTTTTCTAAATCCTTCGACAAGCATGTGGCGCTAGATGTCGGATTTTTATTAGAAAATTCTGAGAATATCAAGTTTTAGTTTTCAGACTCTTGGAGAAATTGAACAATATGTTTTTATTTACTTACAACTTTGTTCGATATTCATAAGTAAATGAATTTATAGTTGAATTAGTTTCATTATATTGCAAAAATGTTGATTATTGTTTAACTTTTAATTTTAATTGTTGTAGTTGTGTTTGATTGTGATAAATGATATTCCACACTCACCTGCATATTTCCAAACTGTACCTAAACTGTCCACTTACACTACTAACGCGCTCTAGCGCGCTATCCGCTTTTGTGACTTCGTGTTATAACATAAGTAATCGTAATACAATCATATTATTTTTGAATAAAAATTATGAAAAATAACAGAGCTGCAAAACTGAAAAAATATTGGTTTCGGTTCCGGTTCTGGTTCCAGTTCTCAAATATTGGTTCTGGTTTTGGTTCTGGTTCTTATCGGTTCCAAAAAAAAACACGTGTGACCTATCAAAATATTCCATTTTTCAAACCTAATCAGGCAGAAGTATTGAAACAAAAACTTGACAAATAATATTATTGAAAAATGAATATGTAAATAATTGTAATGAAAATACTCCATTTTCCAAACATAATCAGGGTGAAGGAAGTATTGAAATCAAAATTTGAAAAATAATATTATTGAAAAATGGTTATGTAAATTGTAATGAATAAGTGTAAATTCATAATAGTATATTATGAAATCAGAGAAATAATATGATTTTTGATGAATTTTGAGGTTTGTTTGCCGGGCGAAGTGAGGGAAATAAGGAAATAACTCAAAATCTCAATGTTATTATCCTAACATGAATCAAATACTCAATATTCTTATCAAATCAGAATTTTGCATTGCATGCAGATGAACGATTTTACAGATTATAATTTAAAGACTGGACCAATATACCTATAGGTAGAGAACACAGCTATTGGCAATGGCGGAGTATGAAACTCTTCTAGAACCAGAACCATTACATTTTCATATTGGTTCTGGTTCTGGTTCTGTAGTAAAAATTGTGGTTCTGGTTCAGGTTCCAGCTTGAGTACCAATTTCAAGATATTGGTTCTGGTTCCAAAATTTTATCGGTTTTATCAGTTCTTGGTTCCAGTTTAGTTCCGGTTCCAATCGGTCTTGCAGCCCTGTTCTCGAGGAAAAGAACGTAGTTTTTACAAATTTCTCATGGTGTGATTTTTTTATAAAAAAATCTCTTGAGGTAAGGAATGTACTAAAAGGATAAGTTGAGGTGAGGAATGCAGCTTTTAGGTATGTATTATGGTTAGATTTTTCTATGTTACGCAAAGCAAAACGCATCTTATGCTATTTTAGACGGACTATAACTGAAGTGTTACGCGTAACTTACTCGTAAATAATGTAATATTATAAAGTATTTATAACGACTGGTCTATGTTCTAATTGGTCATACGTCACGCTTGTAGCAACCAATCAGCAAGTTGGAATATGGTAATGGTAAATGTTGTATTCTGAATTAAAGAACATGACAGTTAAAAGCATAGAACACGCTATAATTGCAATACTAATTATACATTAAAAGTAAACGATGAACATAATAACGATATAGCACAGTGTTGCCACATAACTAGCTAAATATATTAAAATATAGATACGACAGATTCTCCCACCCTTATTTTGGAGAATAATCATTCAAATATACGGGTGGTCGATGAGGCCGACTCGATTTACAAATAGCAGCTAATTGCTGCTCTAGTTGTTGTTGCCCTTGAGCTGGCAGTTGCAGCTGGGCTAGAGGCTGCTGTTGAGCTTGCTGTAACATTAATTCAGGGGGTAGAATAATGCTGTTACGATTTGGCGTTTGCACTGAAGAATCCATATTATCGTCATCTTCAAATGTAACTGTTTTCTTCTTCTTAGGCATTTCCACCTCTGAACGTTGCAACTGGTTAATATGACGCTTAAAAACGTAGCCATCGTCGAGTTCAATTAAATAGTGTAAATTTCCATATTTCTTTTTAACAACGCCTAATTTCCACAGTGCTTTATTATTAGAATAATAGCGTGCTTGGACGCGATCTCCCACGCTTAATGAGCGAAGGTTGTCTCTTTTTGGTGTACGTTGGAACTTCTGAGGCTTCAATGCGTGGAAATGAATGCGAATTTGACGGTGTAAGTATAATTCCGCAGGTGATTTTCCACTGTTGTTGCTTAGGGGCGTAGCGCAGTAGCGGAATAAAATTTCACATAACTTTTCTTTAATTGAGGAGGGCTCGTTTTGCATTGCTGCTAAGTGTTTCTTAACAGTACCAACATTACGCACGGCTATTCCATTAGTAGCCGGATGACCTGGAGCCGAAAATTTTTGGAAAATTCCAGAATTTTTACAAAATTTTGTGAGGTTGTCACTGGTGAAAATTTTAGCATTATCCGATACTAATACTTCAGGGAATCCGTGCATAGCAAAAAGATCACGTAGCGCTTCAATGGTCGAAATTGATGTTGGGCTATTATTGAAAATTACTACTTGAAGCCATTTTGATTTTGCATAGATAACTATTAAGAACTGATGGCCTAAAAGGGGACCGGCAAAATCAATGTGAACCTGCTGCCAATTCTTTTCAGGTTCTTGCCACGGATGTAATGGGCTTTTTGGGGGACTCGACTTTGTATTCACACACACAGGACATGCACGGGCTACGTGTTCAATCGCTTTGTCTATATTTTTCCAATAAACATACCGCCATGCGAGCTGCTTCATTTTAGTAATGCCTAGATGAGTTTGATGTATCTCTTCTAAAACGAGTTTTTGAAGTTTAGTTGGTATAACTACGCGCTGGCCTTTGAATAATATGCTATCATCAAGGACACAATCAGGTTCTATAGAATTAGAGTTTTGAAGATTGTTGATAATTTTGGTGAGTTCTTGGTCTTTTTGCATTTCCTCTTGAATATCTTGGAAAGTCAAGGAATTTGATGATATTTGATGAATTGTTGATAAACAAATTTGGTGCACTTCATCGCCACAATTATTATTTATAGGAGACCTTATTGGAGCCTTAGATAGGCAATCTACGTTGGTGTTATCACAGCCTTTCCGAAAACTAATTTCATAATTATATCTGCTTAAAATGGCGGCATAACGCTGTAACCTTGCCGCTGTCATTGCTGGAAGTTTCGCATGTTGGTGAAAAATACGTGTAAGAGGGCGATTATCAGTAACGAGTTTAAGCTTACGGCCGAAGAGAAATTGTTGAAAATATTCAACGGAAAAAATAATAGCTAAAGCCTCTCTATCGATTTGCGCATAATTCTGCTCTGCTTTAGTTAATGCACGAGAGGCAAATGCGATAGGACGCTCTTCTCCATTAATAATATGAGATAGAATGCCTGCAATACCAGTAGGACTTGCATCACAGCGCAACTGTACTGGTAATTTGGGGTGAAATGGAATGAGAACGCGATCACTTGAAATTTCTTCCTTCAACTGGTTGAACGCACCTTCTCTTTTTGCTGACCAGGTGGAAATCGCATTCTTTTTTAAAACTTGTCGTAATGGTGCAGTTAGGGTTGAATGATTGGGAATAAATCTAGCATAGCGTGTAACCATACCAAGGAACCGACACACGTCATCAGCTGATTCTGGGGTTGGCATCTGTAGAATAGCAGCTACCTTTTTCGGTGATTTTGAAATTTTATTAAATTCAATAATATGTCCCAAATATTCGATGCGCTGTTGAAATAGCTGGTATTTGTGTTTATTTAGATGAAGGTTATTTTTACGTAGTTGAAGAAGGCATATTATCAAGTTCTCCCTATATTCTTCGCGAGTTTTACCGTGTACTACGATATCGTCGAAGTAGGATAAGGTATTGGGTATATCACATAAAATTTGATCCATTATGCGGTTGAATTCAGCAGGCGCTGTTTTAATTCCAAATGAAAGCCAATTCATTTTAAATGTGCCAAGATGTATAGTTATTGTTTGAATTATGCTGGATTGATCATCTACTGGTATATGGAGATATGCTTTAAATAGGTCTAATCTACAAAAGAACTTTGAACCACGTAAGCTGTGGAAAATTTTGTCGATTTTTCGAATAGGGTAATGTACATTAGCTATTCTTTCATTGACACCAACTTTATAATCTACGCACAATCTGACATTTCCATCTGCCCTTAAAATTACAACGAGTGGTGAGCCCCAATCACTGGTTTCAATTTTCGATATAATATTCGCCGCTTCTAATGCTTCTAATTCACGATCAACTAAATCACGAAGGGCGTAGAGTACTTCGCGCTCACGATGAAAAACTGGTATTGCACCTTCACGTAATTTTAATGAAACTAGATGATTAGGAATGCAGCCAACTTTGTGTTCGAAAATATCAGAGAATTCGGCTTCAATGTCTTCCATATGAGCTTTAATAGAATTTACACCATCGTTGTCTGTAAGATTAATACAATTGCGCTCATCAATTTCTTCTAAGTTGATTTTTAATTTCCGAATCCATGCTCTGCCTGCGACAGCTGGACGACCAGGTTCGACAATGTAAATTTCATTAGAAATTTCTTTATTATTGTACGTAGCGTTTACCTTTATTTAACCTCGGGGCTTGAAAACATCACCGCTATATGAACGTAAGTAAACATGAGCTGGTTCGATCTGTGCACTTATTCCAAGTTTTTCAACTTCATCATATGGTAGTAATGTGAATCCAGAGCCGCAGTCAATTTCAAAAAATATAGGTTTATTACCAACCGTAATATAAGTAAAAAATCGATCGTTGTTGAAGTGCTTTGACCCATCATTTTGATAAATGTCAATAATATTATAGATGCCATAATCATTCGATGACTGAGGCGATTGTAGAGTTCCATCAATGTGATTTGTTGAATGGTTTTTTGAATTAGATGATTTCGCTTCTAACAGTGAACGAATACAGACTTTTGCGACATGTCCCGATTTTTTACATTGGTCGCAACGTAGATTTGATAACGCAACCCGACAATCATTCGCTTTATGATTATTCCGGCCGCAACAAAGGCATAACCCGTCGATATCCAACGTTTTGTAGTTTACACGCAATTTTGAATGAAATCTGTTTTGCTTTTTAGAAGAATCTCGATTTTGATGATTACGAGATGGTGATCTGCGTTGATAAGATGATTTATTAGGTGTACGGCTACGGCTAGGTGTAATTTTGTTGACCATCAATCAGCATTTGATGATCCTTGAGCAATTTCCTTGGAATCAGTTTTTGATGTTTCGAGTGCCAAAGCTTTTCTCAAAATTTCAGCAAATGAGTCTGTTTCAGACTGTAATAGCTGTTCTCGAATAGTGTTATCACTTATCACGAAGGCCACGAATAAATTGCACACGCAGAAAAACATCAGCGATTGATTTTTTACACTCGCAAACAAAATTGCACTCACCAAGTTCACCTCTTAGTACAGCAATATACTCAGAAATTGATTGTCCTTCGGTCTGAAATTTCGATAAAAATTGATGCTGCGCAATTAAGATACTACGCTTAGGACTTAGATGATCATCTAATAATTTGATCAACTCATTGTAGGAAAGCTTAAGTTGGTTGCTCCGGTGCTGCTAAAGCTGTTATCACGTTGAAATGGACTGGACTAATTGAATTTAACAGTAGCTTTGCACAATAGGTTTTATTTGTACTTATACCTTTCATAGAGACGTAATTTTCGAAACGTTGTTTGTAGTTGCGGAACGACTCTTTTTTCAGCTCGAAGCATTCGAAATTAGGTACTAAGGCTTCATTTACATTTGAAGTTGATTGCACAGCTGTAGATGAGCTCTGCTGTGAAGGCTGGGCTGTTCGTGCGACCAGTTGCTTGAAGAAATCGCGTTGCACTGCGAGGAACTGCTCGAATTGTTCCTTGTTCATATTTAGATTTATAAAATTACGAAAAATCAAGCAATTTTACACATACTTGGGCGTACATCGAAATTCACCACACGAGACGATATACACAACAGTGTGTATTCGCTCATCATAAGTTTTTAGCAATTTTCAGGATAATATGCAAATAATTAAACGAAATTAATTCTTATTTATCTCGTCGCCAATTTGTTGTATTTTGAATTAAAGAACATGACAGTTAAAAGCATATAACACGCTATAATTGCAATACTAATTATACATTAAAAGTAAACGATGAACATAATAACGATGTAGCACAGTGTTGCCACATAACTAGCTAAATATATTAAAATGTAGATACAATAGTAAATTACCTCAACTAACTCTTAACCTTTCACTATATACTAGATGGACCGAACAAGCAACAAGCAAATGCCAACCTAAAAACGGTGATACATTACACAGATTTTCTCAGAACACTCGTGGCTAAATTCTAAATGCGCATGCGCAAATTTATTTCGGGCTAATAGTGCGGCAACGGGACATCGATAGTACTGCTTAAAATCAGAATAACATGAAAGTGATAAAGGACTTCACGCATGCCCAAGATATAAAGTTGCAACGAGTGTTCCAACTCTGATACATATAATGTTTCACCTAGTGATGGCTAAATGCGCGCAGATTGAAAATCGAGCATTTGCGCTGCGCATATGCGCGCACGATGTTTTTTTGCATTATTTTGAATCTACAGCTCATATATAATTATTACCCATGATTTTTTCCACTTATTTTAGGCTGTATGGCTCAAGATATCATATTTTAAAAGTAAAATGTAAATTTCATTTAAATAAGTTGAAAGAGAGATGATAACCTCATAAAATTGCGATATATGAATACATCTCCATAAGTGGGAAAAATATAGAAGTAGAGATTAGTTCTTCATTATTTCGAGGAACCTCTGCATCGATAAAAAATAATTATATATAAATTACATCGAGTGCTTCGATTCTCTCAATTTTCTTTATTACCTATTTCAGTCCAATAGTACGATGGCAATATCAACTATCAAGCTGCAATAATGTTATGAAAGTATCATTTTATATTGCTTATAAAATTCATGATCTTTTTATTATTGGGTTTTTAAAATTCATTTCGATGACCTATTAATTTCTTAATTATTATACCTAAGTCAATGAGGCTAAGTATATTATATGAGAGATTTTTCGTTCATTATTATAAGAAAACAAGAATCGGATACGTGAACGAACGACAAGTTTATTGGGATTCACTTCTGAACAAACATTACTCTACAATATTCGTATAACAAGTTATAATACACGGATATACTAATAGTATACACGCCAATATCAACAAAATTCTTTGTTTTTTGACTTTAAAAAGTTACGAGTATCCCTTGCAAAAAAAACACTACTAGTAACTAGTAATGATCACTACTAGTACTTAGTAGTAGTATTTTTCAATATTAATCACTACAAGTTACTAGTAGTGGTCACTACAAGTGCTTATTAGAAGTGACCACTACTAGTAACTTGTAGTGATTAATATTGAAAAACACTACTACTAAATACTAGTACCTAGTAATTAATACTTATATTTAATTAGAAGTCCTGAATACCATTCATTTTCTTATCGTCTAAGATGGAAAATGGTTTTCAAAACTTTACAACGCACCTAAGGATGCATTCAAACCATTGGTTCACACAAAATGTGCAAACAGTCCTTAAGTTTGTTGGTGAAAGTGCGTATTTGCACTTCAATTACAGTTAAATTAAACTATTCCTTATATGCATTACTGCAACACATTTCATCTAAGAGAAGCAAAGTGATATGTAGACTACTAGTAGAACACTAGTAATCATTAATATCTTGAGTGCCTACTACTAGTCAACTGCACAACTACTAGTTGCTCTATTTATTACAAGTATAACTAGCAGTTGCTATCTTCAGTACTATTATTCTTCATGAAAACTATACCTAATTGAAGAATGAAATAATGGTTTCTCATTACTATATAACTTACATTTCATTCTTCAACTTGCTGTCAGGAGAAGCGCTAGCAGTAACAAACTGCTATTCTATTCAAGAACTAGTGTTTATTTGGACTGCTAGTAGTAGTAGTAAACTAGTACTCTGTTGTTAAACTTGGTAAAATAAACCAATAATCACAGTACAAGTAGTGAAAAACTACTACTCTATTCATGAACTTGTAATCACAAACTACTACTAGTAATAAGAAACCAATTATCACAGTACAAGTAGTGAAAAACTACTACTCTATTCATGAACTTGCAATCATAAACTACTACTACTAGTAATGATGAACTAGCAATCACAGTACAAGTAGTGAAGAACTACTACTCTATTCATGAACTTGTAATCACAAACTACTACTAGTAGTGAGATATTAGTATTCTGCAACTGAACTACTAGTAACTAGTAACAATTCACTACTATTCGTTTATTTAACTACTAGTTTAGGTACTTGTAGTTACTAGTAGTTATTAGTAGTGATTTCTAGTTACTAGTAGTGTTTTTTTTGCAAGGGATCGCTATCAAAATTTAATAGACAGCTCGATAATGTGGGTAATAAGGCGAGTAATTTGATATGTCACATGATTATTTTCAATCTGCGCATGCGCATTTACGCATGACCGCATGCGCGCATATGCGGCAGTCTGCGTTCGCGCATATTTGCATTTGCCATCACTAGTTTCACAGCAGTTTTCCAACACGTAACTCGGTCCATCTAGTACATGGTCAAAGAATGATAATCATTTTTTAAAAACCCTTACAAATTTGCTAATTACCAGAAGAGTACGAGAAAAGTGACTAATTTCAAGCAATTAGTTTAAATTAAATCTTCAATTGAATTTGCATTTGTTGGTTGTTCATTTCTATTTTGTAACTGTTTGTTATTTCAAACAAAAATATGATATGAAATCTGGTTTAACACATTTCACAATCGTGAGATGTGAGAAATGGTGTTTCTTCTGTTTTCATCAAAACACCACTTGTCTCAAGCAATGAAGAGATGTATTTACAAAAAGGAATACATGGGTAATTCTCTGAAAATGTCCATATTTCGATGTCTTTATTTTTCTGAAAAAAAAAAGTTGATATTGGGAATTTTTTTGATTGGGATAGTGAGTATATGTGTCCTTGATGTCATTTATGCCATTCGGCTCAAGTCATGTCCCCCTGGGGGGTAGGGAGACTTTTTGAAATTTTATTACCCACAACCTAAGAACTTCTTAGGCCGTGGCTATTGATTCTCGATTTTGTGGCTTATTGTAACTCAGCCGTAAGATGTCCTAGGAACTTGAAACAAAAGGGATATCGAAGATTAGTAAGTACATATAATATTCACCTATTCAATATTCTCTTAACTGACTGTTAGGAGCTCCTTAGTAAATTTTTGGCGAATTCTCTCAGGTCGTGGCTGGTTGGTTTTAATCTTGAGCCGTGGCGAAGTGTCTTTTTATGACCATGGCCTAAGAACTAGTGTCTTTTTTCGAGAGATAGCCATTAACACCTAAATTAATAACATCTTTGTTGTGTATCCCATTAAAATTGAATTAGAATGGCAAAAAGACACTATTTCCTAGGCCGTGGTCGTAAAAAAAAAAAACGTAAGCAGCCATGCCGCATTACTGGAGCTGAGTTTTTAACTGGGGCTTCTTTTGATTTAGTAATAACCACGCTCAACTGTTCATCACTACAGGCCACACCCAATACCAAGTCTGAAAACCCCTACCCTATCCTTTCCAAAAACACTTAAGAAGTTCAATTTGACACAAATGTAGTATTTCTTGCCATGAAATAATCATGCGAACGCATATTTCTCAAATTATAACTATTTGAGGGTCCTCAAATTATCTTCAAATTTTGTAAATCCGCCATTTTGGATCCATTTTGACTCAAATTCAAGTGGTTATATTCTGGTCACAAACTAATCCTACACACAAAGTTTGACCATTCTAGGCCGATTTGGTGATGAGATATGGAAGATTCATGAAATTTCCTGCAGCAATTTCCCCTCCAAAAGCCGTTTTTTGCTCTAACTCCCCTCCAAAATCACTGAGAAGCTAAAATCAAAATACGTTTGTCACTTGGGCTCATTTTATCATATGACACAGCAATAAAAAATTTTCGACCCCTCCTGTACCCCCACCACTATTTTAGGTTGTAACCCCGCCTTCCCCCTCCAACATCATGTATGGAAGTGAATTCGGGATATAGTATACAACTTATCCCCAATAACCATATGAATTCATATTAATTACATTTTTACCAACTTGAGGCTCCTCAAGCTCTACTCAAAATTTTGATAATCCGCCATTTTGAATCCATTTTGATCCAAATTCAAGAGGTCATATTGTGGTCACCAACTAACCTCACACACAAAATTTGACCACTTTAACTTGATTTGGTGGGGAGATATGGAAGATTCAAGAAATTTCATGACTCAAAACTTCCTCAAAAAGCCGTTTTTTGATCTAACTCCTCTCAATATGCACTCAAGAAGCTGAAATTTGGATATGTTAGTATCCGTGACTCACTCTTTCATATGAAATCAAAAACAAAAAATTTGAGCTATTTGCCCCTTCTCCAGCCCCCTCAAAATTTGAGTGATCCGCCATTTTGAAATTTATCGAAAAAAAAAAAAACTATTTTTGCGTATTTGCAAGAAGAGTTCCTCACCGAATTTTGAGCGAATTTTATCCACACCGCCTGCGCAAAGTGAGTGACACAAAAAACGCAATTTTCTCAAAAACGGTTTTTGCTAACTCGCCTCAAATGCACTTAGGAAGCTGAAATTTAAATATGTTGGTGTCCGTGACTCACTCTTTCATATGAGATCAAAACGAAAAATTTGAGCTATTTCCTCTTCTCCAGCCCCCTCAAAATTTGAGTGATCCGCCATTTTGAAAGTTTTCGAAAAAACAAAAAAAATACTTCTGCGCATTTTCAAGAAGAGTTCCTCACCAAATTTTGAGCGAATTTTATGAATACTCGCCGGCGCTACGCGTGGGGGAAAAAATATATATATATATATATATACGTAAATCTATCAAGGTGAGATCCGATTAAAAACTGGGCAACCTGAGATCCGACTCAAAATTTACAAATTATGGAATATATAGGAAGGGTAATTGCTTATTTATAGCATCTGATACATAACCACCATAGAGGGGTAACAAATTCTTAAAATAAATTATTTGAGAAGTTTTGAACAAGGTGAGATCCGTAAGTAAAGTATGGAAAGCTGAGATCTTATACACATATACAACCATTTTTGACGATAACGTTTCGATAAGTCGAGATCCAGCAACGTTGCCATAAATATTGTATGGTAATTTCGTGTATTTTTTTTATTTTATTCAAATCTAATAAAGTATACTTTATTTGAGACAAATGTTCATGTGGACAGTAGGCTAGCAAGTATTTACGTATTAAATATCTATTTTTTTTTCTATTTTTTGAGCGATTATTGCATTTTGATGAACATGTGAAAAATTTTTATGCGTTCATTGTGAGAAGTGAATTTCGATGCAGCCTACTTTTGTAAAATTGAATAAACTATACATGTATAAAACATGGATTTGATGAAAGACGTAGGGAGGAAAGTGGAGAAGTGCACAGAAAGTGATTTACATGAATTTTGCTAAAAATACGGTTAGAGCCATTTTATGGAGTTTCTCAAATATCATTTTTTTTAATAACCTCAAAATAATGGTTCACAAATTTTGAGAGGAGCTGGAGAGAGGGCAAATTCCTTAAAATTTTCGTTTCTTTTTCAGACGAAAAAGTAAGTTGCGGACTTTAACATATCCAAATTTCAGCCTCTTAAGTATATTTTGAGGGGATCTAGGGCAAAAAACAGCTTTTTGAGGAAGTTTTGAGTTATGAAATTTCTTTAATATCTCATATTATCTCCTCATCAAATCAACCAAAAAGTTCAAATATTGTGTGTGGGGTTAGTTTGGCACTATGACCTTTTGAATTAGGGTCAAAATCAATCCAGAATGGCGGATTATCAAAATTTGAATAGAGCTTAAGGAGTCTCAAAAAACGAGGATTTGAAAAATATGAATTTGAATGATTAATAACGATGAGAAGTATGCTGTATGCTAATTTCACATGTGATTTTGAAGCGGAATGAGGAGGGTGGTTGTCCTCAACATTTTGTGGGAGTAAACGAAAAAACGAAAATAAACGGCTTTTGGAGGGGAAATCACAATGTGATATTTCATGAATCTCGCATATTTCCTCATCAAATTAACCTAGAAGGGTCAATCCTTGTGTGTAGATTTGATTGGTGTCAAAATATGAGCCCCTTGAATTTAAGTTGAAATCGATTGTAAATGGATCCCAAATAGCGTATGTCCAAAATTGAGTCAAGCTTGAGAAGCTTTAAGCAACTGAAAAGTATGAACTTTTCCAATTTTGGAGGACAAAAAATTCTACATATTTCAGATTAAACTTCTCGGTGTTTTTAGTACGGATAAGGGGTGATGAATATGGGCTATAAGTTTGAGAAGTTCACTTGACAATATTACCTCCAAATATAATCAAGCCCCGATTAAAAAGTGAGCTCCAGTGATGCGGCATGGCTGCTCACTTTTTTTTCATTTTCAAATAATCTAAGACAGTAGGAAGAGGTTCTCTGATTCAGATATTGAAGTTATATAGAAATGGAATTCACACCTCAATTTTTTTTTTTGGTCAAGTAGGTGTATCAAAATGAAATATATAATAAAATTTTGATTTTTCTGAAAAGAATTCTATATGAAGTTATCGAAAAAAATATAACAAATCAGCTACCTAAACAACCCAACAACAATAGAAAACCTGTTTAAATTCCTTAAAGCTACCAACCTCCTATCCAAAATCTAAACACCGCCTCTGGCCTTCGTTGCAGAATACGGCAAGTTAATGGAAAAAAGTAAAGTAAAGTTTTTAAAATAAAATAATTAAAAAATAAAACACAAAAGTTAAACTTTGTTCGTAAAGTAAATTCTTTAAAATTTGTATAGCATGGCAGTTTTCCCAGAATTATAATTCTATACATTTTTGCAAATTTTGAGGAAATACCTCTCTCCCCTCAGGGAATAAATGGGCATTTTAGAACAATTGCAGCTTTTATTTCAGGATTTATAGCGTAAATTATGTCAAGAAAAACAGCTAATAGTGAGTAATTTTTGAGACTTTAGAAAAGCATAAATACAAATGGGAAAACTTCAAGCTCCGCTCGACACGTGTTAATATTATTCTTAAGTTATGAAATTTTTAAAGGTTTATTTTGAGTCCAAAATGAATAACTTGAGGGGGAGTGAGCATGAAAATTCGACATCTTGAAATATGGTGCTACCTTAAGGGACAGTATAAATGTGTATTCGCTTTATGTATTTAAAACTTGATATTTAATTTTTTTCTTGTTTTTCTCCCTGGTTGTTAATTTTTTCCGGCAAAGTGAGCACGTGCTCTCGCAAATAATAACAGTTTTTAATTTTATTGGGATGAATTCAACGCAACATTCCCACCACTTAATCATCTTAGAGACAGCAAAACTCAAGATACCCCATCTACAATCCAAATAATTACCGAAACAATAGTCGAACATGCAAACAAATTTTCTCCCGAAATTAAATTCAAAAACACTCGTAAAGCTCCAGTTCCATGGTGGACATCTCAATGCTCGCAGGCTTTAAGAGAGAGACGAAAAGCTTTAAAAAAATTAAAAAGCTCACAAACCCTCGAAAACCACCTTAATTTCCAAAAACTACGTGCTCGAGCACGCTTCATCCTAAAACAGGCAAAAAAAGCATCATGGCAAGCATACATTCAGTCAATCGACCTTCAAACATCCACAGCAGAGGTATGGAAAAAAATACGCAGCATAGAAAGGAAATCGTTCTCTTCCATACCAACAGCTCTCTCAATCGACGACAATATATCAACAGATTTAAATGAAATCGCTAAAACATTCGGTGAATATTTATCAACACATTCGAACGATATAGTTTTATCTCAAGAATCCATCCAGTTCAAAATAACTTTGGAACAAACAAACCTCGACTTTTCTACAGATCTAGACCAACCATATAACGCGCCAATTACAGCAGAGGAGCTCGAATCAGCGCTACAACACCTAAAACCCTCCGCAGTCGGTCCAGATAAAATACACGCCCTTATGCTTCAAAACATACCTCAAAATATAAAAACTCTTCTATTATTTATTTTCAACTCAATCTGGACGACCCACAAATTTCCCCCACAATGGAGAAAAGCGGAAGTAACCCCCTTATTGAAACAAAATAAGAATCCATTGCGCGTCGAAAGTTATCGCCCAATCTCACTGACGTCCGTTCTCTGCAAAACTTTCGAGAAAATCGTAAATGCTCGACTAAATTGGATACTCGAAACCTCAAATTTTTTCACCAACAATCAGTTCGGATTCAGAGCACAACGTTCAGCTCCAGATCTTCTTCTATACATAACAAACGTAATACAAGAAACCTTCAAAAGAAAACAGCATCTACTAGCAGTATTCTTCGACCTTCAAAAAGCCTTCGATACTATATGGCGCCAAAAAGTTCTCTACACCATCCATAAAACTGGCATTCGAGGCAATTTAGCCTTTTTTATTCAAAATTTCCTCCATAATAGAACATTTCACGTGCGAATTGGAACTACCACATCTTCAGAGTTCAACCTACAAAATGGGGTACCTCAGGGATCAGTACTGAGCCCCACGCTGTTCAATATAGCAATCAACGACATAACAGATCACATAAAACCTCCAGTGCAATTTGCACTTTTCGCTGACGATTTAGCAATTTTCCTCCCATGCGATAGTATCGAACTTGGCGAAGAATTATTACAAAAAACCATCCTAAATATTCAAATATGGTCCTCTCAAAACGGCCTACGCTTTTCTCCGGAGAAATCCACCGCTATCCATTTCTGCCGTAAACAACGCTGCTCCCATAAATTAGACCTCAAATTATACAACTCCCCAATTCCTTACTCAGACTCAGCGAAATATCTAGGGTTATACTTTGACGAAAAACTTCAATGGAAAACTCATATTCAATACCTCAAAGCGTCGTGTACAAAGAAACTGAACCTCATAAAAAAACTATCCCATACTTCTTACGGAGCGGACCGCTCAACTCTATTGAAAATCTATCGTTCACTTATTAAATCGAAAATCGATTATGGCGCAGCAGCATATGGCTATGCTAACGAAAGAACACTAAAAACCCTCGACACCATACATAATTCTGCTATTCGACTAGCAATAGGCGCATTCCGCACCTCCCCAATACCCAGTATAATGTGCGAAGCTGGTGAATACCCCCTCACTCTTCATAGAAAATACACTACTCTTAATGCACTCCTCCGTTACATAGCAAACCCCTCACTCCCGAAATATGCTATCCAACGAATAAATCACTCGTTAAGTCAAGCCGCGGAATCGATAGGTGTATACACGCCACGAATATACCGTTTTACCCCCGCTATCCACCCTCCATGGTCACATACTCAAATCAATATAGATCTACACCTCACACGATTCCTCAAAGCCAGCACACCTAATATCATCTGGAAAACTGAATTTCGTTATCTACTTTCAAAATATCCAACACACCGCTTAATTTTCACAGATGGCTCCAAAAACGCTAACAACTTAGGTTGTGGTATCGCAACTCAAGAAACAATTCTCCTCCGTTATTCGATACCACCTTCCTTTTCTGTTCTCTCGGCTGAGCTGTTCGCAATATATCTAACAGTATCAAATATATCACTAGAGGACCCTGAACACCCATACCTCATTCTCACAGACTCCATTAACTCCCTATATTCACTCCAATCTTCTAATTCCCATCAACAGCACCCAATAGCTAAAGAAATAATCACTTTAATCACCGACCACAAAAACATTGTCTTTGCCTGGCTACCATCACATGTAGACCTACCAGGAAATGATCTGGCCGACACTGCGGCAAAGGAAGGCGCTTCTCTTCTCCCCTCCCCTAACATTCCGTCCCCATATCGAGATTTAAAAAACTACTTTAAAAAGGCGATCAAAATTTCTTGGCAAAACCAGTGGACAAACACCCCCACTTCCAACAAACTTCGAGCCATACGATCAACAACCCTCCCATGGCCTATCCCAACATCTCTCTCCAGAAGAGAAAGCGTCATGGTAACACGACTCCGCTTAGGCCACACGGCTCTCACACACGGCCACCTTCTCAATAGACAACCTGCCGCCCAATGTACAAATTGCCAAATCCCAGTCACCGTTACACACATTCTGCTACACTGCCCCATATATGACAAAATTCGAAACGATATATTTCACAGCTCTATCACATTAGCAGATCTCCTAAACAATAACCCAATGGCTCTTCGCCCACTCATACAATATATCCGCCAAATAAATCTCTTCACCAGCATCTAATATCAATCTAAATCGTGCCTCTGGCCTAAGCGGCAGTACATGGCACTACTATAAAAAAAAAAAAAAAAAAAAAAAGCTTTCGACACAAAAAAACTTTATTTTTAAATATCGATACATAACGCGTTTTCGGCAAACAGACCTTTTCAGTGCAATAATACAGTATCGATATTTAAAAATAAAGTGTTTTTGTGTCAAAAGTTTTTAAAATTAAATACGTAAAACAACACTGAAGAAAAACTTTTTTTCTTGAAAATAACAATTTTATGTGAATTTTAGCCATTCAAGAAGATTCGTTTTTTTTTTTGCATCTAATTTTTTTATTCATAAGCTTGATTTTTCTACAATTTCTTCTTGTTTTTTTTTTTTTCGAAAAATGATGATTTTTAGCATTAACCTCAAGGTTTGACATTTTTCTCGAATCTCATTTTATTTTTAGTTTTCTTAGAGATTACCTCAAAATTTGAAATATCCTGAATTTTGCTTCTCTTTTTCCTTTAGATTCAGCTTAAAGTTCGCGTTTTTTTTTTCGAATCTCAATTTATTTTTAGTTTTTCAAAGATTACCTTCAAGTTTAAAGACTTTCTGATTTTTTTTTCCATGAAGTCAGCTGGAAGTTCAAAATTTTTCTCGAATCTTGTTTTATTTTTATATTTAAAGTGCTTATTTTGTCAAAGTGTCTTAACAACATAAATAATTTTTACAAAATGATTTAAAATTTATTTTAAAGTATTTTACAGTTGGTAAACGGACTCTTGTTTCACACGATTATTTTCTCGTTGCTAACTGGAAGAGTTATCTTTAAGTAATTTAAGGTAGTGCAAAATAGACCTGTTTTTGATTTCATAACAAACACTTAATTTGATTTTATTTCAAAACGTCTTGCTGCCTAAAGTATAACGTATTCGTGATTCAATACCGAATATAAGGAACGGAAAGATGAGATCCGCGTTGTTGCCGAATGCGCGGATCTCATCTGTTTCGAAACGTAACACTTAGATATACTCTGGTAGAGCGCTCTCTGCAAAACAAACGTCGAACTGACTTCGTATATGTTGGCCGAAAAAGTGGAAAGATGAGATCCGGGCAAAAATTGGGCAATGCATTCCTGATGGTATCCTGATGTCAAAAAACTCGATATACACGCTAAGAAAGGTGAGATCCGATTTCGGATCTCACCTTTCCAAAACGGAGCTCACCTTTCCACGAAATGTATATTTTGGATCTCACCTTTCGGAAATATAAATCTATATATATATATATACGTAAATCTATCAAGGTGAGATCCGATTAAAAACTGGGCAACCTGAGATCCGACTCAAAATTTACAAATTATGGAATATATAGGAAGGGTAATTGCTTATTTATAGCATCTGATACATAACCACCATAGAGGGGTAACAAATTCTTAAAATAAATTATTTGAGAAGTTTTGAACAAGGTGAGATCCGTAAGTAAAGTATGGAAAGCTGAGATCTTATACACATATACAATAATTTTTTACGATAGCCTCCCGATAAGTCGAGATCCAGCAACGTTGCCATAAATACTGTATGTTAACTCCGAGATAGTTCGTATTTATTCAACACGTTACAGTGCATTTCTACCAGGTTTAAGTGTAGCAAATCTTCACGTGGTAATTGATAAACGTGCATTCGTTTTGTGTATTTTATCCGGTTGCTGTTAATGTGAGATGAGCACGTGCTCTCGTATATAGTGACAATTTCATGAGAATTTTAGCCTTTTGTAATTTTTAAAATGTCACGGGCTTCGAAAATGCTTGAAATAGCATTAACAAAAGATGTCGATGGTGAAATGGTGACAAAAGAACTCGATCAAGGTAGGTATACATTTTTTAAATAACATGTAATTTTTTGTATCGCAAATTAATAAACATCGACTCATTTAAGATACACGTGAAAATCCGTGGGAACACGTCTACGAATGGAAATACGGTCATAAACATTTGTCTTCCGAATCCGAGTATTCGTCTGTGCGTAAACTTTTAAATAATTTTATTTGATGCTCATTTGTTTATGTTTATTTCATTAACACAATTTATTATTTTAGAAGTCACGGGAAATGCCGTCTTGCTCGACATCGGAATCAGATTATGTAATTCCTTACATTGATGACAAACTTGATCAGGTAAGGGTTCAACTGTAGGGTGGACAGCTTTACGTTTATTTGAGGTGGGAGTTTGGTTCCAATAATCCAGGAGTAATATTTCGGAGATACGTATTTTTAATGCGCCTTTTAAGGTCTTATAGTGGAACTAGAGCATTGGATATCCGAGAAACATGTAGTGCACTTTTTCGAAGAAAATCCGCCTCTTTGTTTGGAGTTATTTTTCGATGGGATGAGGTCTAACAAACAAGTATGGATTTTTTTGGTAGTTGAAAGAATATGGGCTATTTCTTAGACTATAGGGTGTTATTTTTTGGCTTGGTAATTTTGAATCATTGATATGGCTGAGAAAGGGCCTAATGCTATTAAAGCTTCATTGAGATGGAATTTATGAGAGTAAAAAAAGAGACATTTTGATAGCAAAAAGTTCGACGGTTAAGATAGAAAAGTGTGATGGTTGTGAGTATATAATTTTATTTATATGATGAATGAGAGAGCAAATGGTTCGATCTTTGTAAAGTGTTGATTGTTTAAACGAGAGCCATGGTGAGTTGGTATGATGGTAGTGTGGTGAATTAGCGAGTCTCTAGAAATTATAGCAGATTATAGAACTGAGTGTAAGTCTACGGAGAAAAGATGATGGGAGTTGGTAAATGTAGGGAGGCCTTGAATGTCGGATTGGCGAGAATATTAACTATGGTGGAGGATGAATAACACCGTCTATGCATGTGTAAGAGGGTTTCTTAGGCTTCACATAGGAGGTGATTATAGAAGTGGAGATTATGCTATCTATATCGAGTTTAAGATCCGTATTTGGAAAACTGGAGCAATAAATCTTTATAAAAAATTTTCTATTAGATAGATGAACAACTTCTTCCCAAAAATTTTTTTAATATTTTCCTCTGTGAATTTTCAAGCATCATTTTTCTCATAAGTAAGCAATAATTTCTCCCCTAAAATTTTAATGTTTTCACTTGACCAATGTTTCCATTGTAGGGTTTTCCTCAATCACCAAACTCAAATAAAATATACGAAGAGTTGACAGCTCCTCAATCACCAAACTCAAATAAAATATACGAAGAGTTGACAGCTGTGGATCCTTTCCTTAATTATGGCGATGAAGTGAGTGTAGCATTAGCGCTTTGATATTTCCTTTTGCAAAAATTTTAAAGTAGCTTAACTTTTTATGACGTAGGTAATTAGTTATTGTTTGAAAGCAGTTCTTTTTCATTTTCAATGCTATCCTACTTGCTCAGTTATTCAAACCTACCTTAGTAGATGTTATGGGAACTGAGTCGCTGAAAAAATCCTACTTTAATTTCTCTTGATGCTAGGATTTTTAAAACTATAGATAATTTTCGCTCATTATTCTAATTGAACGAAATTTTCAACGATTTTCAAGCATTTCTTCCAACAATTTTCCAATTTCCCCCAAAAAATTCTAATTTACGTCTAATTCGAAATTTTTGAATTTTTTTAGACTGCACAGGCTGATGAGAATATCCCTGATAATACAGCCAATAATCAAAATCATTCTCAGCAAAGTTTAGAAAATTCGAATGATGACTGTGTAAATTCCACATCCAAGGCATTGAATGTTCAAAAGGTTGGTAACATATTTCATTTCATTCTTACAGAAATACAACATTCACACAAAGAGCTACTCATCAATTTAGAAAGTCTTGAAAATTTTGAATCATTTTTTTCTGGGTACACTATGAAAAACTTCTACTCACACAGATCTTTTAAAATTTTAATCATATTTACAAGACAAACAAATCCATCGTTCCAAAACTGTTAATGCAAACACCAAAATTAGATTTCTTGGAAATATCGTTACTTTTTGTTGACAGGCGATCGGACGCATTGGAGGCTTGGATAAAGGAATGCCTGTGGAAGGATCGAAAAGAAAAGTTAGGATGTGGGACAAACGAGATCATTGTATGTACTGTGATAATGATGTAACAAATTTTTCAAGACATTTAATACGCAAGCACAAAGAAGAGCCATCAGTTCGTATGATTTTAGACATGCCAAAAGGAGATAAAAGTCGTAAAATTATGTTATCGTCGCTTCGAAAAGAAGGAAACTTCAGTTTGATAGAAGAAAAACAAATTATTCGTCCTGTTCAGCGTTTAAATTTAGCGAAAGCAGACGAAGAGCAACCAGTATCAGATTTTATGCCTTGTCCTTTCTGTAAAGGAGTGTATCGCAAGTCATCATTGACCAAACATGTTAAAAAATGCCCTCAAAATCAGAATGAAAAAAACTCAAAACTTAATGTTCAGAGCTTGGGACAAAATTTAATGGCATTCAATGCTTCCAAATCACAATTTATCAATAAAACCCGGATAAAAAACGAAGTATACTCTCGTATGAACGCCGATCGTATCGCTCTCGTGGGTAAAAGCGATCCAATAATCTCACAATATGGAGATGATTATTTGAAAAAACACAAAAGGCCACACATAAGGAATGCGGTATCTAATAAAGTGAGAGAGTTGGGAAGACTGCTAATTCAACTTCAAGACATTTATAAAATTTCAACCATGATCGACGCCCTAGATACGCAACATTACGATAAAGTGGTGCACGCCGTCCACATAATCAGTGGATATGATCCAAAAACGAAAGTTTTTCAGGCACCATCATTAGCTATGCATATGCGTACAAATCTTCTTTATACGTGCTTAGCTGCCAAAACTTTACTTTTGAAACGCGATCCGGTATTACATGTATCAAATCACGAAGAAGTATTAAAAAAAGTCAAAAGTTTTAGAAATTTAGTCGAAGAACGATGGAAATTTGATATGGGTAGCTTAGCTCAAAAAGATTTAGAAGAAAAACACGGTGAAAAACCCCAAAATATACCAATTACCAGTGATGTGATTAAATTTCAAAAACATGTATTGGAATTCTGCGAAAAAAGTTACAAAGATTTACAAGATGATCCGAAAAACGCAACCGCATACAAAAATCTAAGCGAAGCTACTTTGGTATATACAATGGTTCACAACCGTAAACGACCAGGCGATGCACAGTATACTCGATTAGAAAGTTACACTCAGATAACTACAGAAAACAATCAAGAAGAATTCGTCGCAAACATGACTGCAGCTGAAAAACTGTTGAACTCCCAGTACAAAAGAATTACAACGTTGGGTAAAGGGAGTAAAAGAGTAGCCATTTTATTTCCGCAAAAGCTTCAAAACTATGTCGACCTCCTCATCAAAACTAGAAGCAATTTTGTAAACGCTGCAAATCCGTATCTTTTTGGCGATCCTAACACGTTGGAATGGCTGAATGGGCCATATCTCATGGCAAAATTTGCAAAAAGTTCGAAGGCACGCCATCCAGAAACTTTAACTTCATCGAGACTCCGTAAACAAATAGCCACAGTCTTACAGGTTTTAAACTTATCGCCAGTAGAAAGAGAGCAGTTGGCATCATTTATGGGCCATACTGAAAAGACGCACAACGAATATTACAGGTTAGTTTGCCATCACACAATAATGAAAAAATTACACTATCAATTTTTAGTCGAATTATGTTGTTAATACAAGTTCATCACAATTAAATCAATTCTTATTTTTTCACAGGCTGCCGCAATCGCTGTACCAAACAGCTAAGGTATCAAAACTGCTTCAAGTAATGGAACAAGGTGGTGTAGGTGGCTTTGAAGGAAAAAGTTTAGATGAGATCGATTTTGAATTATATAAAGATTCCCTAAATAGCGGTAAGTATAATAATACAGCTAATAATCTAATTTCAGAAAAAACTATACATTTTGCATAATTTAAAATTTTCTGTTTCTTAAAAGTCATTATTGATGTTTCAAAAACCTTCAATATTTCAAACATTGCTAATTTTTTGAACCTATTAATTGTTTATTAACATTTTGAATTCTTTTTTGTTGTCGATATATCAAAAATTTTTCAAGTTTGAAAAGTTTCCATTTTTGGAAATGTTGTAGTTAACAATTGCAAATTCCTTATTTTTTGAAGAATCATTTGAAAGTATAATTAAAATCTTCAAGAATTTCAAATTGTATTGAAACATGCTAATTTTTGTGTTTTTAATTTTTTAATTGCATCAATTCCTTGAAAATTTATCACTTTTTTAAGAATTTTCGATTTTTTTCCAAGTTTTTAATTTTTAAAGCTAACAATTTTTTGAAAATTTTCAATTTTTCATCAGCTTATGCACTTTTTATCATTATTTAAATTAGAGATTCTCTGATTATATTCATGAATTAATTTTTAGATGATGACAGCTCTATTGACGACCCTGAACCAATTGCCAACTGTGTTGAAAGTACCACACGTAAACAGCGTAAACGTAGTAAGAGCCAAATAAAGATATTTTTTCAACCATTTTGAGTAGGAAAAAACCCCAGAAATAAAAACTTATCAATTTCAATCACATTTCAGAAGAAAAAAGTTCAGATGAAGATTTTGAACCTCAACAAAATCAAAATGTCGAGAAAAGAAAAACGAGAAAACGCCAGGATAATGAGATTTCTAATCAAGAAGACTCCAGTGATGCGGAGTTTATACCAAAACGAAATTCAAAAAGTGGTAAAAATAAGTTTTATGCCAAGAAATTACAATAGTTATTAAAATAAAACTAATATGAATAAGTCATCTCGTTTGTAACTTTTAGGAATGGGCAAAAAACTGAAAAATTCTCCTACTCTTGGTCGAGGGTCCTGGAATGACGAGCAAAAAACACAAATGAAGAAATTCTTTAAAGTTCACCTAAAAAAGAAAATTTCTCCAAAGAAGGCAGAATGTTTGAAACTGATGAGTCAGCATCCAGATTTATTTGATGAAAAAACTTGGGTGCAAATTAAAGTATTCATTTATAATTGTTATACCCAAGGGAAAAAATGAAATTCGGAATTTTTTATTCACGTTTTTTGTGTTCTTTTTTAACAAGTTTTTTGCTATATTTACTTATCATTACTTTTTCATAGTTTTCTTGCAGAGATTCATTATTTTTAACATTAACTTTCAAGTTTGCGTTTTTTTTTCGAATCTCAATTTTTTTTTCGTAAAGATTAACTTCAAGTTTATAGGTTTCTTGATTTTTTTTTAATTCTGCTTGAAGTTCGAAATTTATCTTAAATCTCGTTTTATTTTTACTTTCTTCAAGTGCTTTTTTCTCGAAGTGTTTTAACAAAATAAATGATTTTTGTAAAATGATTTGAAATTTATTTGGAAGTATTTTACACTTTTTTACAATTGATGAATGGATTCATTGTTTTACACAATTACTAATTACTTTTTCTTTAAGGTAGTGCAAAATAGACCTGTTTTTGATTTCATAACAAACACTTAATTTGATTTTATTTCAAAACGTCTTGCTGCCTAAAGTATAACGTATTCGTGATTCAATACCGAATATAAGGAACGGAAAGATGAGATCTGCGTTGTTGCCGAATGCACGGATCTCATCTGTTTCGAAACGTAACACTTAGATATACTCTGGTAGAGCGCTCTCTGCAAAAAAAACCTCGAACTGACTTCGTATATGTTGGCCGAAAAAGTGGAAAGATGAGATCCGGGCAAAAATTGGGCAATGCATTCCTGATGGTATCCTGATGTCAAAAAACTCGATATACACGCTAAGAAAGGTGAGATCCGAAATCGGATCTCACCTTTCCAAAACGGAGCTCAC
Organism: Phenacoccus solenopsis; assembly: GCA_009761765.1. Lineage (NCBI taxonomy): Eukaryota > Metazoa > Arthropoda > Insecta > Hemiptera > Pseudococcidae > Phenacoccus > Phenacoccus solenopsis. Next base: position 42,517,869 of record CM019756.1, on the reverse strand, counting down.
CTTTCCACGAAATGTATATTTTGGATCTCACCTTTCGGAAATATAAATCTATATATATATATATATATATATATACCAAAAAGTTGGACATTTGCCAAATGATTACAAATGGTCTGAAACGCAAAGATTTGAAGACCCCACCCTCCCCCGACCTTCCCTTCCCAAATCAGGTAGGCTGTAATAGCTATCGTTTTGTTAAAAACTCAGCTAAAAACACTTCGCCACGGCCCAAGATGAAAACCAACCAGCCACAGCCTGAGAGAATTCGCCAAAAATTTACTAAGGAGCTTCTAACAGTTAATTTAAGAGAATATTGAATAGGTGAATATTATATGTACTAACTAATCTTCGATATCCCTTTTGTTCCAGGTTCCTAGGACATTTTATGGCTGAGTTAGAATAAGCCACGGCCTAATACTACGAAAACCGGGAATCAACAATTTTTACGAATTTTGCTTTCCGACTGTGATAAATAAATGACATTTCACATTTCGAATGCTGGCAGTGTATTCTCATGACGTCAAGGAAGCACTGTGACCGCGCAGAAAAACGAATTATAAAATCAGTGCTGCAAGAGAAGCAAACAAAAAACACACTACGGCCTAGGAGTGTATAAACCATTTACAGGTCTTTGAACCTTCCTGGAGGTCAAGCAGGGAAACTTTGGACATCATTTTGAGCGTTAACATACACACTCAACTATCCTGAGCAACTTTGCTAAGTTTTTCCTCAAAAAAATATTAATTTAATATCATTTATGTGACATTGAAAATTCAAAATGTGACTATTTACATGCCACGGCCTAAGAACTTTTGACCTTTGGGTTGAAAAAAACCCCATTTAGGGGGGGTGGAGGACAATTTCAATCGATGGGAAAGTTAGAGGAGATACTCATATAAATATAGAAAAGAAAAAAAAATTAAATTGTAGCATAATTCTTCAAAAAAAACATCGATTACAGAAATATGGACATTTTCAGAGAATTACCCACATTTTAAAATCATTAAAGGCACTCACAATCGTCATAAATCTAAATTGAAGGTTTTCAAGAAACTTGATCAAGAAATAAATTTTAAATCTTTCAACTTTAAATATTGAAGTATAACTAATGTATGCTAGTAATGTTGATGGTAGGGCTTTATATTGTGTTATTGACAAATTAATATCAATTCAATACTTCCAAATGGATACTAATTGAGAAGAATGACAATCTGACATTGAAACTGATGATTCGCGATCTTGCACTTCTTTTCCAATCATACTAGTTGAAAAAATAAAATGAAAAATATCCTCATCCAGAAGTCATACAAAGTGTTTTCTATTTCTCTCTTTTCACAAACATCAAAATGAAAGCGCTTATAAACGTTAACCGGCTGAAATTTAACTATTTAAGAACGAGAAAAGAATTTATTATTCGTTTTTCTTACAGTTACTGACATTCAGTTTACAATCTTACACAGTTGGTATGAGATTTTTTTTCTATGAAGATTTTATAAATTAGCTCATTAGTGTTTAATGAACCATAAAATTTGAAATAAATATTTTCTTTTGAATATAAAAATATTATATTCGCTTGGACAACAACTAATTTCAATATTTCCCAGTAAATCATAGGGAAACAGACATTTGTTCGCTACGACATTTGTCCACTATATAGTAGGCGTTATACCGTGCGCGCAAGTAATTACTTACACACCAGCGCAAAAATGTACAAAAACTCATTCATGCAATTTTGAAATAAATGTTATAACAGGAAATTGTGGGTTTATTTATATTTTTAATTAATTTTGTAACATAATTAAATTAGAAACAGAGATAAAAGACCATTTCAAAACTTGTGATATTATTTTCTAAATTTTGAAAAACTAGTTTTAATACATTTTTGCGCTGGTGTGTAAGTAATCATTTGCGCGCACGGTATATTCGTTACAACCAAAGTTACAACATTTGTACGCTACGTCGTTTGTTTGCTACGACAGTTGTTCGCCACGTCATTTGTTCACCACGACATACATTTGCTATATGAAAATTAATTATTCAAACGTTGTAAGTATGCCCGACATTTGCTCACTACGACATATAATCGCCACGACATTTGTTCGCTATCTAAAAAATATAAATTTGAACGTTTTATTTAAGCACCAACAATCGATCGCTACGTCATTTGTCTGCTACGACAAATGTTCGCCACGTCATCTGTTCGCTACAACATTAATTCGCTATGTGAAAATTTAATTATTCAAGCGTTTTAAATGGGCTGACAACTGTTCGCTACGACATATGGTTGCCATGTCATTCGTTCGCTATATGAAAAATATTAATTTGAACGTTTTATCAATGCCCGGACATTCATTCACTACGACATTTGTTCGCTTCGACAAATGTGCGCTACGCTTTTTTTAACAGGAGTACCAATCTCTAGAATCGTCACATCAAATTTCTCTTTTCTCTTACATCAGCTCATTTATTTTGTAATAATATTTAATTTTTCAGAGGTAAAAACTATACCTTTCTTTAGGTGCCTTGGTGAAAACTACCCTTTAACAATAATAATAATTATTATTGTCAATATAAGATAAGGGATACTAGGAAGGAGAAATTTGATGTGACTTTGCTCTCGACTTCGCACGCGGCGGGCATTGTACGCCAGCGGGCCTAACTTTATCCGCTCTCGCTCTTTAACTAACGCGCACACAGCGGGCATTTGCACGCTAGCGGGCATAAACTACAAATACGCTCGAAGACTTAAATAAGCACGCAGCGGGCATTGTACGCTAGCGGGCATAATTGTGGCGGAAAGTGAGTTGGCAACCCTATGAGATAAAAAGGAGAAATGTGGAGTTCCGCCATTTTCTTATGTTTTGTGTTGACGATAACAATAGACAATGATTATTCTTTATAAGTTTCCAAATGTTGTGATTAACTGTTTTATTAAATAAAAACTTTGAAGCAATGGTTTTTAAATGTTTCAAAACAATAATATTATCACGCGTACTTGAAGTTCTTAAAATCCTGCAGCACGCCGCGGGCATAATGCACGCCGAGCGGGCATAAAGAGAATTACTTGGCTGAAAGACTGGCACGCTGCAGGCATACTGCATGCAAGCAGTCTAAACCACACTACACGACACTAGATAACGCTCTCCCATAAACACACCTTGTGTAACCAAACCAAGCTATTCCGACAATGTAAAAACAGCCTTTTTAAATGGCGTATTGAACAAAGAAATTTACATGGAGATACTTGATGGATACAAATGCGAGGAAAACACAAAATTATCAAAGGTCTGTTAACTTGAAAAAGCACTATATGGATTACGCGTTAGTCTAAAGAAATGGAATAAACGCTTCTCTGAAGAAGCAATAAAATTAGGATTGGAAAATGACTTGCACGAACCTTGTTTGTTTACCTGGAGAAGAAATGGAAAGGTGGCCGTATTATTATTCTATGTTGATGATATGTTGATAGCGAGTAATGATAAGGGAAAACTAAAAGAAATAAAATCAACGCTAAAACAAACTTTCGAAATAACAGACTTAGGCGAGCCAAAGGAATTTCTTGGGATGACAATTAGATGTAATTGTGAAGAGAAAATAATGATAATTCATCAGCCAAATTATATAAGAAAGATGTTGGAAAAATTTCGTATGACTGAAAGCTGTTATCATAATATACCAATGGTAACTCGACAATTGTTTAATAGAAAGCAGCGAAATAGATTAAATGACATAAATAAGACAATGAGTCAGCAGGGCTGCAAAACCGAAAAAATATTGGTTCCGGTTCCGGTTCTGGTTCCGGTTCCCAAATATTAGTTCCGGTTCTGGTTTTGGTTCCGGTTCTATGACTTCAGTTTTGATTCTGGTTCCGGTTCTGGTTCTATGATATCGGTTCTGGTTCCGGTTCCGGTTCTTATCGGTTCCAAAAAAAAACATGTGTGACCTATCAAAATACTCCATTTTACAAGCATAATCAGGAGGGAGTATTGAAACCAAAATTTGAAAAATAATATTATTGCAAAATGGTCTTGTAAATTGTAAACAACCCCAAGATCCCGAATTTTATCAATTTTAGAGAGTATTTTGCGAAGATGTACGATATCACAGATTGTAATTTATAGAATGAAACACTAAAACAGTTACCTATAACCTTTGACTATCGATAGGTAGAGAGTATACAGCTATTAGCGCACTCTAATCTTATTAAAGATTAAACTTTTCTAGAACCGGAACCAATATATTTTCATATCGGTTCCGGTTCTGGTTCCGGTTCTCAGTAAAAATTTTCGGTTCCGGTTCCGGTTCCAGCTTCAGTACAAATTTCAAAATATTGGTTCTGGTTTCGGTTCCGGTTCCAAAATTTTATCGGTTCTACCGGTTCTTGGTTCCGGTTCGGTTCCGGTTCCAATTGGTTTTGCAGCCCTGTGAGTCAGAGTAATGAAAAAGGATAATAGAAAAATTCCTTATTGTGAAGCGATTGGGAGTTTGCTTTATTGCGTTTGCCATTAGTTTTCTTGCGCATAAACAGTTTGAACCCACTATAAATGATTGGGTGTGCGTTAAACGAATTTTTAGGTATTTAAATAGAATGATCAACATAAGCTTGAAATATTTTAGCAAAGGTGAAAATTTAGAGGCATATGCAGATGCGAGTTTTTGAGACTGTGACAATTCGAAGTCAACAGGAGGTTACGTCATACATCTATATGGAGATAGCATTGCATGGCGCAGTCAAAAACAACCATCACCACCATGGAAAACCAGAGGGAGTATTGGCAACATTGATTTTCCATGCTGAATCATCCTTACTCATTTCATCTCTTTCATATATCGATTATTTAGTTAGTTCGTTTTTCATCTTAATCCAAACGTAGATGTTGTTGTTTAATAAAGTGATTTCTACTCAACCAACAGTTTCTTTCAATATAAGAACGCCAACAACTTTCAAATTGACACAATTATTATGGAAACATTTTGAATAAAAAACGAATGTCAGGCAAATACTTTGCAAAACAAATATAACTTTCTTTCACCTCGTCGCCATTTTATGTTACAGCTTTCATTATTAAAGAAATGATTATTTAGAGAAAAGCATATTCATTTTTTAAAAACGTATATTCTTTCTTATCTGAATCTAAACAATACAACTACTAATGCAATGTTGACACGTAGCAAAACAGCTAGCGCTGTTGCCAAATATAATATTAATACTACAATAATACAATGATCAACCCAGGGTCGGGCAGAATCAAAAAAAAAAAACGATCCGAATCACGAATCAAAATTAGTTTGGGATCCGAATCACGGATCACGGATCATATTTAAAAATATGATTCGAATCACAGATCACGGATCAGATGTTGATTCGTGATCCGTGGATCAATTTTCACAGATCACGGATCAAATTTATTTTCAAATAATTTTGTAGTGCAAAATTAAGTGGATTTGTGAACTTTTGTCTTGAAAGTTTATTTATTGTCGTGTTTTTGATACTTTTGATTAATTTATTATAAAAATTGAATCATGAACAATGCGATGAACTCTCTTTCCTGTGATATAGCCGCTGAAAGAGTAAAAAATGTACACAACCGAACAAATATGGCGGCGACCCATTTTACCCCCATCCTTTAGTATCATAGTTGTAACTTGTTGCTTTGAATGCTTTGTTTGTTCCTTTTTTTTGGCTTCTGAATTTGAAATTTTGAATACAGGATTCGCTGATTCGCGATTCGGATAATAGCAAAAAGTATTCGGATCACGGATCACGGATCACGAATCATTAATTCGAAATGGATTCGAATCATTGAACGGATCAAAGTTCGTGATCCGAATCATGATTCAGATCTTGTTTATTCGGATCATGCCCGACCCTGGATCAACCATTGACTTTTATATATAGACTGCTAATGTACATTAGCTCAATTGTCCCCGACATTGAATTTTTAGAAGTCGCGATATGCATTACGCGCATGCGCGAGCTTTGAATTTATAAACATAACATGTTATGACATATTGTTATCAGTTTTAATCATCAATTTTGTTTTAATAGGTACGATTTACTGGGGAATATCAAGATTAGTTGTTGTCCAAGCAAATATGATATTTTTATATTGAAAAGAAAATATTTATTTCAAATTTTATGGTTCATTAAACACTAATGAGCTAATTTATAAAATCTTCATAGAAAAAAAATCTCATACCAACTGTATAAGATTGTAAACTGAATGTCAGTAACTGTAAGAAAAACGAATAATAAATTCTTTTCTCGTTCTTCAATAGTTAAGTTTCAGCAGGTTAACGTTTACAAGCGCTTTCATTTTGATGTTTGTGAAAAGAGAGAAAAAGAAAACACTTAGTATGACATCTGGATGAGGATATTTTTCATTTTATTTTTTCATTTATTGTAAGGTAGATGTCATTCACTGCCTGAATTCTTAAGTATGATTGGAAAAGAAATGCAAGATCGCGAATCATCAATTTTAATGTCAGATTGTCATTCTCCTGAATTAGTGTCCATTTGGAAGTATTGAATTGATATTAATTTGTCAATAACACAATATAAAGCCCTACCATCAACATTACTAGCATACGTTATACATCTCTTCATTGCTTGAGACAAGTGGTGTTTTGATGAAAACAGAAGAAACATAATTCTATTTCTCACATCTTGCAATTTTAAAATGTGTTAAATCAGATTTAATATCATATTTTTATTTGAAATAACAAATAGTTACAAAATAGAAATGAACAACTAACAAAAGCAAATTCAATTGAAGATTAAATTTAAACTAATTGCTTGAAATTAGTCACTTTTCTCGTACTCTTCTGGTAATTAGCAATTTGTAAGGGTTTATAAAAAATTATTATCAACTATATGATAACTGATAACAAACTTCGCGCATGCGCACTACGCATTTCGAGACTTGTATGTTGGGGACACCGTTTTACGTTACACTTATGCAGTCATTAGCAGTCTATATATAAAAGTCAATGTGATCAACACGTTTGGGTAACAGCTCTAGAAACATGAATCGTCAACTCCAAACTATTGACAATCAATTCATAACAGAGATGGGGCGATTCCAGTCTCAAAGGACTCCGATTCCAGAAGTTGCGATTCCATGAAAAACGGACTCCGATTCCTAAAAAAGCGATTCCTTACACTAATGGATTCCGATTCATGAATCCGATTCCTTGCGATTCCAGTGCAATTCCGTCGCGATTCTCTTTTTGAAAAAATTCTAGGATAGGTCACCATGTTAATGATAATTGAGGACATTTGAGGTTGCAAAATAATACCCAACACTGGACCATTATACTCTTTTTGTGATTTGCCCACCTTTTATTTAATGCCTTACTTCATTCATATTTCAAAATGACAATTTTCACTCGTTTTGGACTAATTTAACAGCTTTCAACACTAAAGGAATCGCAAAGGGAATCGCGAGCATACGATTCCATCGATTGGGACTCCGATTCCATAAAGAAGCGATTCCTTCTCATCAGGACTCCGATTCAGACTCCGATTCCGAATCCGATTCCGCGATTCCTACTCGCGATTCAGAATCGCCCCATCTCTGATTCATAACATTTAGCTAGCTTTCTTTGATATACGTTCATCTATGCCTATATTCTATAGCACCTTAAGGACAACTGTGAAGTTTGAGGGAAATAAAGAGAACATAATCTGTAGGCTTGTATTGTATCATACAGGGTGACTACTTAATTCGAGCACTCCAAGCGCAAAAATCTTTCCCTCATAGAAATAAATATTATATTTGAATGATATTAGCAAGAATTAACGACATTAATAATATTTATGTAATGCTTAAAGCGTTAATCAATGAAATGCAAAATTTTAATTTACACTTTTGTTGTCAAAAATACATTTATAATATGTTTTGAATTTATTCACCTTTTAGCTAATTTCAAAGTTATACCTGGGGACTACTTGATTCGAGCACCCAAGCGAAAAAATTAGCTAAAAGGTGAATAAATTCAACACATATAGGGATGACATTTTACACGAAAAAAAAAAAAAACTTTTTCTACATTTGCACGTCAAATAAGTGTAGAATATGTAGAATACGTAGAATAAATGTAGAATATGTAAAATAAATGTAAAATATGTAGAATATGGCTGAAAGCCAAAAAAAAACAGTTTTGGATTTTTTTGGAGCAAATGAATGAATGATTGACTGAGTAATAAGTTTACTGATTGAAGTTTGAAGATGATTTTTATTTCCATTTTTTGAAATATGACTAGAGAAAAGAGTGATTTATTCGAAGCGCTGGATTACTGTTTGGTAATATGTCAGAAAAAGTATACAGCACTCTGTTTATTGTGCAATAAACAGTTGGCCAACACAACTGAAACAAGGTTGAAAACTCACTGGTAAGTAATCATAATTACATCAAAGTTTCATTTCATTTTACAATAAACCTATTTCATTTTTCATTTTTTTATCTAATTAGAAATAGGTGTCGATATTTATCTTTTTTTTTTTTAATTTTTTATTTCATTTTTAGAAAATACGTGAAATTTTCGTCTATAAAGACAGAGTAAAGACTTATTCTACATTTATTCTACATATTCTACATTGCTAGGGCAGTTATTCTACATATGTAGAATAAGTGTATATTCTACATATAAAGGTAAAATGTTATTCTACATGCCAACCCTGCACATATATGCATTTTTGACAATGAAAATATAAATTAAAATTGTGTATTTCATTGATAAACACTTTTAGGCATTAAATAAATATTATATGGGGGAAAGTAAGTGTGGCAACACTGAAAGAAATGATGTCTCGCGGACGCACTTGCCGCCATAATTAACGTTCGTATTGAGAGTAAACAATTTTCATCTCATGTATTACGTTATAGAGTTTTTAGTTAATAATATAAATTAACTATATTGATTTATGTTGGGACTTAATTTCTTAAACAATTTTGGTTCAATGAGTATCATGTTGACTCAGAATCCCTTTCCATAACATGGTAGCAGAAACTAGCAACAATTAAGAATTCTCAACAAACTGTAATTCAACTTCAATTTCGCTATCGTTATGGCGTCAAAAATTCTTCTTCAAGTAACAACATATCGACTACAACTTCATATCAACGAATTAAACAAGAAGCTTGAAGGTACACAATACGACATCAACTCTCTTCGAGCTCCACTCGACTCTCTTAAAAAATTGGTAACCGATATTCGTGCAAAGGTAAATAAAATACTCTAAATTCTGTAAACAAGAAGAAGAAGAATTAATCAATACAGCTGTAGTTGCTCTTCTCGATGGAGAAGCGTTAATTTCTCAACTTGAAACTTTGGTGAAAACAACTTCAAATAACTCGCCTACAAACAACATCAAAGCATCAATAAGTTTACCAAAATTAGAAATCAAATATTTCTCCGGTGACCGCATAGAATTCCAATCATTCTGGCAATATTTTACCTTACACTACCATAATAATCCATCGCTCGAAAAAGTGGAAAAATTTTCGTATCTTATCATGCATTTAAAAGGTGAAGCAGCAACAGTTCTTTCTCATTTAAGTTCTACAGAAGAAAATTATGATGCTGCAGTGGAACTATTAAAAAACAGGTACAGCGATACGGTTCTTATAATTCAAACAATATATCGCTCAATTATGCGTTTTCCAAAGGCTACATCAGGGTTGCTAAAAAACCGTTTTTTTTGAAAAAAAACAAAAAACTGTTTTTTTTTGTTTTAAAACAGGTTTTCTGTTTTAAAACAAAAAACCTTCATGAAAAAAAAAACATGTTTAAAACGTTGTTTAAAACTAGTTTTAAACAGTTTTTTTCTCTCTTTCTCTCTCTTGAAGAAGAACCATTATTATTAATGTTTTACAAGTTTTAATTAACCATTATTATTAATGTTTTACAAGTTTTAATTATTTCATTGAAGTTATTAGAAACACCTACTAACGAAAGGTCAAAATGATAAAGCATTATTAAAAATGAAAATTGAAAATTGAAAAATTGAAAATTTTGATTTTCTAGATGTTGCCTCCGCAGTGAGAAAATTCTTCGTCTCTAGCGTTCTAGTTCTGGTAAACTTATTCATATATCGTATTTCTTTGGTTAAATACCGGAAATTTAAAAAAAAACACGAGGAGAATAAAAAACATGTTTAAAACAAAAAAAAACGTTTTAAACACATTTTAAACAAAATTTTGTTTAAAATTTCGTTTTGTTTTTTTTACACGTTTAAAACACGTTTTAAACACGTGTTTTAAACATTTTTGTTTAAAACGCTCAACCCTGGGCTACATATACTTTAATCAGTCTTACTCAAACATACGACTCGCTTGAATCACAATTACGCGCTTTAGAAAATCTCGGAGAAGAAATTGAAGACAATCATATGTTATTGGATACGATTTTAACCAAGTTTCCGGAACAATTATTTCTCAACGATAATGTGAATATATCTACGATATCTAAATTTCGTGAAACAATAAAACAAGCAATCCTTAAACGAGAAAGTAGGTATTTCATTCATAACTGGGACGACAACTCAAAAAAATGGACCAAGTACTACTTCTACGCTTATCACCAAAATCAAAAAAGAAGAAATCAAAAAACACTGTGCCTTTTGAGATAGCAATACCCACTGGTCTGATAATTGCACACAGTATCCTACATACTAAACAAGAAAAGAACAAAATCAAAGGTTCGTGCTTCATATGTTTGAAACCTGGACATTCTTATAAAAATTGTCGAAACAAAAACAAACCATGTTTTCACTGCAAAGTTAAAGGCCACCATAATCAAAATCTTTGTCCAACATGTAAAGATAATGCAAAATTAAATAACAACCAAACAAGCAAAACTGCAGCACCAAAAAATGATAACAAGTCCAGCAATACAGACCTCAAATCGATCAAAACGTTAATGGCAACTAATGAATTTCAATCGCAGCTATTATTAACTGTTACTACAAACATCAGTGATATTAATGAAAAAGCACCTCTTCGCACACGTATTATTCTAGACTGCGGTAGTGATAAAACACATATCACCAAACGAAGCGTACATCAACTCAATTTCAACATCGAATCTGATGAAATTTTACATGTAAATGTATTTGGCTCAACAACACCAACTGTAACTCGACCCAAATAGTTAGACTCAATATTGAAACTGTCAATGGAGCAATGAAACAAATTTCTGCGTATGTAACAGAATCTATTATAGCCTACATTGAACTGCCAAAAATACAACAGTTTCGTGATAAACTTCCACAATACAAAAAATATACTCTAGCTGACGATGGTTTAGAATACGAAGTCGACATTTTATTAGGTATGGATTATTTATTAGACGTGTTTAAGTGGTCAAAAATTGATATTGATAAACAAACTCTTCTTATCAACATCACATTCGGTTGGCTTCTTGCGCATTGTAATCCAAGCACATCTATAGCAACAAACTGTTTATTAGCTCGCACACAAGATCCAGTAGCAGCACTATGGTCACTTGACTCTATTGGTATCATACAAAAGGCAAATGACTTAGAAGAAGATGTTGCAATACAACAATTTCATAATTCAATCACGCTTATAAACGATAGATACACGGTATCGTGGCCATGGCGTCACTATCCTCCTCGTCCCACATCAAATTATGGACACCAGACAAATCAACTCAACTGCGAATGGTTCACGACGGTTCATCATGTACTCGTAAAAATGATTTAAGCCTAAATGACTGCTTATTAAAAGGTAGAGTCTTTCTCGAAGACCTTTGTGGAATCATAATTCGTTTTTGATGTCACAAATATGCAGTAAGTGCCGACATTGAAAAAGCTTACTTACAAATTGGTCTACACAACGAGGCTAGAGATGTCGTACGATTTCTTTGGATAAAAAACCTGAATAATTCACCTACGCATAGCAATCGACGCTTGAAACGTTTCCGAAATTGAAACAAAACGAAACGATTGAAATTTCAATCGTTTCACAGACCCTTAGGAAACGTTTCATTTTTTTTTTTTTTACTTTTTTTCAGCTCGTTCGTACTCGTAATATAATTACGTATTCATATTTCATTGGAATTTTCTTTTTTACTATTTTATTCAATTTGGTGTTCGGTAATCTATGTGATGTGAATTTTTATATGAATTACGACTGTTTTTAGTGTTTTTTTAACTCGTTCCTTGTTTGTACTCGTAATATAATTATGTACTTACTTTCTTTTCTATAATTTTTCATTGTGATTGTGAATTGTGATTGAACTTTGTTTTAATACTTATGTAATTTGGTTTAGTGTTTGTTTTGTATTAGTTATGTTTGTGAAACAATACATAACGAATTTTTTTGGAAAAATTTATTTCATAATTTAGATTCATTCAAGATCAAGACATTACAATTTACAACTTTACAAGTAGTAGGTAATTATTCATTCATATATTGTATCGTATCCTAGGGAACTGGAATGTTGAATAGCTTGATGCTTGAAGCTTAATGCACGAATACAAATGAATATACGATCGAAAATGAAACAAAAACAAACAACAGAAAACAATGAAAGAGGCGTAAAGTAGTACAAATAAGTAATATATTACACAGAATATGCAATTTTAATTAATGGGAGAACATTATTTTTAAAAAAATAGCGAAAATCGTTGATAAAATGATACCATTTTGTAAATTACTGATAACAGTGATAACATTGTTGTGAAACGATTGTTTGAAACGTTTCCGAAACGATTGTTTGAAACGTTTCCGAAACGTTTCATGAAACGTTTCATGCTTGAAATCGTTTCATGAAATTGCCGATTGCTACCTACGCAAGAAAATATACAACAACTACGATTTACCAAAGTTCCATTTGGCGTAATATCATCACCATTTTTATTTGCAGCAACGTTGCTGCTATCACATTCAAACAAATTCTACATGTTTCACTAAACAGCTACTCAATGACTTTTATGTAGACAACCTTGCAACAGGTGTACAAAAGCTAAATGATGCAATTGACTTATTTGAGCATACTAAACAATTGCTTAATAAAATCGGTATGAATATTAGAAAATGGAGTTCAAATTCTCAAGAATTTCTACGACAAATTCTAAAAATCGACCAGGAAAGTTCCGAAATTATCAGTTTATTAAGAATTCAATGGCAGCCTTCGACAGACCAATTATTAGTAAAGAAACCAACACTACAACCCGTAAACAAAAATCCAACAAAAAGGCTCATTCTCCAATATATTGCAGCATACTACGATCCAATTGGATGGTTTGCGTCAATCTTTGTATCAGCAAAAAAGCTAGTTCAGAAGTTATCCCGTACAGAAAAATACTAGTAGTAATCACAAAAACTACTAGTTTTACTAGTAGTTTTTATTGAAACTACTAGTTTTACTAATAGTTTTTACTGAAACTACTAGTTTTACTACTAGTGAACACCACAACTATTAATTAACTACTAGTTGTGGTATTCACTAATAGTAAAACTAGTAGTTGATACCTTAAGTACTACTAGTGAATACCGCAACTACTAGTTAACTACTAGTTGTGGTATTCACTAGCGGTAAAACTAGTACCTATTACTAATGGTAAGTAGCATGTTGATGAGAAATATATGGGTATACATACATATTTATAATAACAATATGTAATACGTACATATTAAATACATAGGTACATGATATCCTTAGATCATATAACATGGATAGCTCAAGTGATAAGTCGCATGCTACCAACATGAATAGTCAAATAAGTGGCAAAATTTAGAAATGTAAACAAAGACATGAAGTGATTAAAAAGAAAAATTGAAAAATGTTGATTTTATTTAAAGAGCGATCATTTAAAATTGTAAGTTTTATTAAAATATATAAAATTTATTAATTATTTCATTCATTTCTTGTACTAATTACCAAAAAAAAGAAAGTGATAAAACAACGTTTGTTTACATTTTTGAATTTTGCCCCTTATTTGACTATTCATGTTGGTAGCAGAAAGTTTATACAGGCTTTATGGAACATGCGCTATCCATGTTATATGATCTAAGATGATATCTTTGTAATTTCAAGTAGAATTTTACAAATTAAGTTTGAAAATTCTCAATTTAGGAAATGTTCGAGAAATTTATAAATATATATATTCGAGAAATTTCAAATATATGCGTAACAAAGAACATGAAATTGTTTTAAAATATTTAATGTTATGTATATTAATTATTATTAATGTGTACCATAGTAAGGTTGTGCACTTACAAATTGTAATACACTGGTGCATTGGAACTGTTAGGTATATTTTGCGGAGTAGTTAGTGTGTTTACTGTATGTTATTATAAATATAATGTATATTAATACTCAAAAGAACACAGCTTTAGTGAGCGGTTATACTGGAGCGTAGCGAAGAGAACGTAGCTGAGCGACGATATGTTAGTGGGCAGGAGCGGTGAGGGGGGAAGCAGAGCGTAGCCGCGATTTGAAGAATGGTATTTACCATTCTTTAACGCGCTGCTACCCACATTATCATCATCTGATGTGTGCACATGACTTGACTGGACTGTTGAATTTTTTAATTATTAATTTATTATGGACTGTGAAAATTTAATAAACTCTGTTTTTTTTAAAGATGCACTCTGGAACCCTAGAAACCCTAATCATCATAACAATTTCATTTTAAATAACTTATGGGATGATTACGCGGAGCTCTCGGTTTGAAAAAATTAAGTAAGTAGTACATGGTAGTACTACTTAAAAAAAAAATTTCAATATTGTTCATGATTGAAAAAAGTTATAAAAACATTACAAACTTAAATTTTGAAGTTATAAAAACAAATTGATAATCTGCTGATAAAAACAGGATCTTGCGTCGCGCGCTCGTGCCACTATAACCAGCATAATATTTTTGCATCGAAGGGACGTATCGTCGCTCAGCTACGTTCTCTTCGCTACGCTCCAGTATAACCGCTCACTTACCATGCAGGTATGGTAGCGCAGTAGGTTAGGGGTGTAACATAGAAAGAAGCGACACAATGAGCGTGGGTTCGAACCTCAGTGGAGCCGAAATTTTTTTTACACCAAAAATTATATTTTTCAGAAATACATGACATTGGGATAATTTCTTTGAGCTATAAAAAGTCTAATTAATAATAGCTAATTATTCAAATATTTTTCTCCGTAGTATAAATGAACTACTAGTTTTACTAATAGTATGTACTTATAGTTTTACTTATAGCATGTACTTATAGTTTTACTTATGGTATGTACTTATAGTTATACTAGTAGTAATGAATGTCTTAAAATACTACAAGTATTTTAATATTAGTATAAAATACTAGTATTTTTCTGTACAGGATGGGAACTTCAATATGATTGGGACACAGTTATATCACCAGAACTACAGAATGAATGAATGGTTAGAAATCCAAAACAAACTGCGTCAAATACCAAACTATCCCATTCCACGTTTAATTTCAACAGAAAACTATGATAAACTTCAACTTCACTGTTTTGTCGACGCATCGTATACCGCATATGCAGCAGTATTATATTTACCAGGGCTGCAAAACCGGAACCGAAACCGGAACCAGGACCCAGAAAAACCCAAAACAATTTGAAAACCGGAACCAGAACCGGAACCAAAACAAAAATGAACCCGGAACCAAACCCAGAACCGGAACTATAATATTAAAAATTTTAGAACCGGAACCAAACCCAAAACAAAATGATTCGGTTCCGGGTTCTGATAATATTATTTATTTTCTTTTTTGGCTTCGCAGTTTTCATTTTCCTTATTTTCATTTCACGATTAATTGACTATTTTCAAAAGAGAATTCAAGGCTAAGGCGTACAAACATTACTTCATCACTCAATATTTTACTATTTATTCTTCAAATTTGAAATCAATAATTAATTATTCCAAATATCAAATATTCAAATTATCAACTATTACTCGAATCATCATTGGAGAATATTGAAGATGAATATGAATTTTATTCAAAGTATTCATTATAATTTTTTATCCTAAAGTTTAATTTGTAAATTTTTTTTTTCTTCAGTTTTTACTCCAAGTTTAGAGCTAGGTCTTGGACCAGGAAAAATCTAAAAAAAAAAAATCCCGAACCAGAACCGGAACCAAAAAAACCCGGAACCTCTTGGACCAAGAAAAATCTAAAAAAAAATCCCGAACCGGAGCCGGAACCGGAAAAACCCGGAACCAAAACGATTTTGGAACCGGAACCAAAACCGGAACCGTGAACTTGAACCCAGAACCGGAACCAGAACCGGAACCATGAACATTAAACACAGAACCGGAACCGGAACCACAAACGTTCCGGTTTTACAGCCCTGATATTTACGTTCTTCGTCAAGTGCATCGTTGCTTAACCAGGTGAAAATAATATTCGCAAAAACACGAATTACACCACCGAAGGATAATGAAAAAATTTCTATTCCAAAATTAGAGCTCCTCGCTACTCTTTTAGGAGCACGCATTACAACCTTTGTGAAAAAGTACTTTCACCTATTCACGAAATTAAAGAAATTTTTTTATGGACGGACTCAAAATGCGTATTATCATGGATTCGTAAAGCTACTATATTACCAATCTTCATTGAACGACGAGTTCAGGAAATCAGAAAATCCAACATACAAATTAATTATGTGCCAGGCGACCAAAATGTAGCAGATATAGCCTCTTGTGGTGGTAATATTATGCAAATGGAAGAAGAACGATGGTGGCTAGCACCAATTTGGTTATGGAAGGAAGAAGCTGAATGGCCTCAGCATGATTTTCCAGATGATAACGTATATAATGAAACTCCGGCTTTCAAAAAGAATGAAAAATTAACAAATAACAAAAAAAAATAACACAGTCATATTAAATATACTCGCAACTCCCAAACCACCTCCACTAAGGATTGATATGACTAGATACTCGTCATTGACGAAATTATATAACACAACTATTCAAGTTTTAAAAGCATGTGAAAAATGGTGTAAACGCAAATTCATAAATGAAAATACAAGTAATACAACTGAGTGGAAGTTCGTAGAAAAAATGTGGATCTTGTATATTCAGAGTGAAATACCTCCTCCTCCTCTTCAACAATATTGAAACCGTTTAAAGATCAAGAAGGAATCCTACGTTGCAATGGTAGACTTGAGAACATCACGCATATAAGTTACGATGAGAAATACCCAATTCTTCTACCAGCAGAATCGCATTTTACAAGACTAATAATTACGTTTTACCACAAACGTCTCTATCATGTGGGAACACAACATACGTTAGCTGAGATACGCAGGAAATTTTGGATTCCAAAAGGAAGACAAACTGTCCAAAAAACCCTCAAACGTCTTTATCTCGGGTGCAAAAAACTTTGCAATAAACCATATGCTGCCCCACCAATACCTCCCCTGCCAGCGTCACGAGTTATACCAGATGAACCATTTGCAAACACTGGTATCGACGTCTTAGGCCCCTTTTATATCGACGGTAACAAGGCGAAAAAAACGATGGATTTTAATATCGACATATTTGGTCATTAGAGCTGTTCATCTCGAAATCTTGCACGATATGTCAACACAAGAAATCATCGCAGCTCTTCGATTAACACTTTCTTACCGAGGAACACCCAAGCTCATTTTATCTGACAATGCACCGCAATTTAAGCTGACAAAAAACATATTCAACGAGTTATGGTAGAATGCATTCCAAGACCCAGCTATATTATTGTTTTTTCGAAGAGAAAACTTATTATGTAAATGGATTCCACAATTAGCGCCGTGGATGGGTGGCGCATATGAGCGTTTGATACGAATAGTAAAGGAAGCATTTCGAATTACCTTTCATCGTCAAAACTTGACCGATCGTCAATTTCAAATCGCAACCGCTATAATAGCAGCCATCCTCAACTCTCGACCACTAACCTACAT
This sequence comes from Phenacoccus solenopsis, assembly GCA_009761765.1. Lineage (NCBI taxonomy): Eukaryota > Metazoa > Arthropoda > Insecta > Hemiptera > Pseudococcidae > Phenacoccus > Phenacoccus solenopsis. The sequence goes on along the minus strand of CM019756.1, from coordinate 42,499,943 downwards.
CGGCAAAGATATCAACGAAGATGTCATAACTCCAAACAGCCTTCTACGCTCATACTCCCCACAAGTTTACCTCCCACTGATGGTCTCATTGCCTCAACATCTACGGCAAATGTGGTTAAGCAAGCTCGGTTAAAGGCAAGTAAAATACTGAATAAATTTTGGCTGAAATTTCGGGAGCTGTATCTACAAGCTTTGCGCGATAGGCATGCTACATTAAAACAGCGACGTTCAACGCATCACGCAGTTCCAGAACCAGGACAAATTGTAATGGTCGCCGACGATAATGTAAAAAGAGGATTCTGGAAACTAGCTGAGGTTATAAATCCTATTCCTAGTGCCGATGGTGAAGTACGATCCGCTGATATTCGACTACCAAACAACAATACCACAATTAGACCAATCATGAAATTAATTCCATTAGAATTACATATTGATGTTGAAGAAGAGCAGGAAGATTTTGAAATCGTAGAAATCTCTGTTGAAGAGCTATCAGAGAGTGACAATGATGGCCAATAATTTAACATAAATTTTCATTTTTAGTTTACGCAAATAATTTTTGTATTTTTTATATAAATTGTATTCTTAATATCTGGTTTTATGTTTTTATGTTTAAATATCGCGATTTTCATATATATAATTTTTTTTTCTCTTTCTCTCTTCCTCGGGAGTGTGGCGGAAAGTAAGTGTAGCAACACTGAAAGAAATCTTGTCTCGCGGACGCACTTGCCGCCATGATTAACGTTCGTATTGAGAGTAAACAATTTTCATCTCATGTATTACATTATAGAGTTTTTAGTTAATAAATTAACTATATTGATTTATGTTGCGACTTAATTTCTTAAACAAGTTTCGGTTCAATGAGTATCATGTTGACTCAGAATCCCTTTCCATAACATTTATGCCATTTATTGTTCTTAATATCATTCAAACATGTAATTTATTTCTATGAGAGAAAGATTTTTGCGCTTGGGATGCTCGAATCAAGTAATCACCCGGTATATAAAGACTAGTTAGCTCACTCAGGCCAAAAATCCTTCCACCCTCGATTAGTTACAAACGCGGCCACCGCAGCAGTGCGAAGGGCTATTTTTCTCGCAACTTGCATTTAAATAACATGGGAAGCTCCAATTCTTATAACTTCAAGTCCACGTTACTCGAAATTTTCAAGGGCATTAAATGGTTTTTAAATTGCTATCTTATAGAAAATTTCACGCTCTTTCCAATGGTGTATAATAAAAATCATTTTGATGAATATTTTTACTAGATATGGAGCTTTTAATGTCAAAAAACGTATCTCAGCTACGAAAACACGTACTTTTCACAACTTTACATTCACGTTACTCAAAATTTTCAGCAGCACTATAGGGTTTTTAAATTGTTATCTTACAGAAAATTTATCGCACTTTCCAATGGTGTATAATAAAGATCAATTTGATCAAAATTTTTACTAGATATGGAGGTTTTAAAGTTGAAAATAGTATTTAACCTATATAAAAACATACGATTTTCAACACTTAAACCTCTATAGCGAATACAAATATAATTCGAAAAGATATCCTCTATGCATCATCAGAAAGAGCATGAAATTTACTCCCAAGATAGCAATTTAAAAATCATATGATGCAACTGAACTTTTGAGTAACGAGATATAAGCTTACAAAAAATGCGAGTTTTTATATAGGTTAAATACTATTTTCAACTTTAAAACCTCCATATCTAGTAAATATATTGATCAAATTGATCTTTATTATACACCATTGGAAAGAGCATGAAATTTTCTATAAGATAGCAATTTAAAAACCATATAGTGCCGCTGAAAATTTCGAGTAACATGGACTTGACGTTATAAAAATCAGTGTTGTAGGAACAAACCAAAGAACGAGAACGAAGAACAACAAGAAAGGAGAATTTGTATTGTTCCTGAGGAACAGGACCAAGAACAAGAACATAAAAGTGATATATCTGAAGAACAAAGAACAGAACGAGAACAGAATATTTTCATACTGAAAAATCAAAGAACAAAACGACATCCAACTAATGAACAATGTTGAGGTATAAAAACACGAACAAGAACGATGTAATTTTTTATTGTTCTTCGTTCTTTTGAAAGTTCATGATTTATTATAAAATTAATAGATATCATGAAGGGAATGAGAAAATAAGAAATTTATACTTCGGGCAAGTGCTACACATACCCATATAGGTATTTTTTTTTTTTTTTTAAATTATTAGCTTCAATTAATTGATTTTCAATTTCAACAACAACATTAACTGTAAACACGTTATCAAAAAAAGAAAGAAAGAAGAACAAAAGAAAAGTTGAAGAACGAGAACAGAACGAAGAACGAACAAGAACGAGACCATAAAGGATTAAAAGAACAAAGAACAGAACAAGAACAACATTGTAAAGAATTGAAAGAACGAAGAACGGAACGAGAACAGTTGAAACATTGAGAATAAGAACGAGTCAGGAACAGGATCAAATGACTGGGTCTTTCCAGGAAAGAGAACAGGAACAAGAACAGACCTATGTTCGTTCCTACAACACTGATAAAAATTGGCGCTTCCTATGTAATTTAAATGCACGTCGCGAAAAAGATAGCCCTTCTCACTGCTGTGGCGGCCGCGTTTGTAACTAATCGAGGGTGGACGGAGCTAACTAGTCTCTATATATAACTTTGCTTTTTTTCGCTTGGGTGCTCATATTAAGTAGTCACCCAGTAAGTACCTATTTGTACCTACATAAGTTTTTCCTCCTACACTAAAGTAAAATTTTGAACTTTACTTTTTTCTTATTTAATAAGTAGGTACATTCTTTTATATCAAATATCTGGTAAATGATTCAATGTTGGAGGTGGTTGAACCGCTATGCACGAACCATTCAATCTTTGTGACTCAGGATTGATTACACTGCTTAAAAGTTGAGGAAATATAGTTGAAGAATTTGTTATTTGTGCATAATACACATTTGGTTGCCGAATCAATACATTCTAAAACCAATATATATTAAGGTATGGCTAATTAATAAATACTGTCCTCCTGGGGAAAAAGTCATCCATACGCTAATAAATATGCCAATCTGAGAAAAAATTCACTCGAAATACGGATAATTTATAGTGTGAATAGGAGACTTTTCTTCATTGATTTTTCACTCATTTATTCGCTTTCCAACTTTCTAACAATATTACCGTTAAAATGACAGCATCATAATGCTGCAAGGGAGATGAACGCTCACATAAAATATTTTTAGCAACGCCACATAGAGATTTTCATGAGTACAACCAGGGATGGCAAAAGCATTTGCTTGATGGAGCATGCTCAGCAAATGCGCGCATGCCTTCGACCAATTTACACTTGCTCAAGAAAAAAGAAGTTCTGAAAGAAATGCTACAACTTTTCGAAAGAATGAACTGCATTATTATTTTGTTAACAGTTCTTTCATTCATCATTTTGTTCATAATCATAATTAAAATCAGAAAAGGATTGATTTTTAAAAATATTTTCATCTCAGAGAATGCCTCGAGCACATTCAAGGCTGAGATCGGCCATAAATTGCAAAATTTGATGAAACGTATATGCGCAGTTGCGCGAGCACATACGCGCAAATGCTCAAGCAGCGCGCACGATTTTTCAAATGTGCGTATTTTGTCATCCCTGAGGCGCTTCAAGGTACATTTCGCTGGCCCCCCATTTCAAGGTTGAGAGCTGAAATTAACCACATCGTTTGTGCTGTTTTGTGGCGTAAAAATTTTTGTTTATGCCGCTCCCCCTACGGAGATTTGGCATGTGAAGCTGCTGAAATGCGAGCCCCCCATTCCCAAGTTGAGAGCTACAATTAACCAATTAACCAAATCGTTTGTTCTACATTTGTGCTGTTTTGTGCCAGAAAAATTTTCGTTTGTGAAACTACCACTTTGGAGATTTGACATGTGAAGCTGGCAAGCTGCAGAAATGCGAACTCCCGGAATGTAGGTCTGAAAGTTCCATGTTTAAAGGTTCGAAGGGTGAAATAAATAATAATGCAAAAATTGTACGAATAAATATTTTTAAAAAAATTGACAAAAAACTTTTAAAAAAAAGGACCTAAAAAACAATAAAAAGTTCATACGACAGTAGCACGATTTGAACCCATACCTTCCTCCGCAATGCACCACCAAATTCACCACGCATCCACGAGTTGCTCAGCATCGTTTGCCTACAACTTCGTATATATGTTACCGTCAATATCCGAAATCCGTGAATATGCATATTTACTGACGGCGTTTTAGTAAATATGCATACTATCTAAATCTTTTTCGAGAATACGCATATTAACCAATTTGTTTTAGGGAATACGGATATTTACCAACTGTTAGTAGCGAATATGCATATTCACTAAAATCTTTTTAGCAAATACCCATATCTACCAACTCATTTTAGTGAGTATGGATATCTACAACATTTTTTTAGTTAATATCCATAATTACGAAAGCCTTTTTAGTTGATACCCATACTTACGAAATCTTTTTTAGGAGATATGCATATTTTCCAACAAAATCTAGAAAATATGGATATCTGCGAAATTTTTTTAGAAAATATGCATACTTACTGTGAACTTTTAGATAATACGCATATCTCCTGTTCACAATTGTTTTTGAAAATATTTTATATTTGATTTCATGAATTAATACAACGTAGAAAATAACTAACGAGACATTTTATTCCAGTAAGGACAATATTTGGCTTAATTGATTAGCAAAAAGTTAGAAAAAAACAAAATAAACAACAACATTATTTGTTTAAACAAGGCAGACTGTGATGACATTGAGAATTACAAAGAAGGCCATTTTTGCGACAATTGCATGAATTATTACCGCATTTTTTAGTGCAGTTGCACTTTTTAAAACCTTGAGCAACTCCTGCGGCATGAGTTGCTGCTTTTCTTAAAGAAATCTCATCTTGAGGTATCTCGTCCAAATTAATATGCACATTTTCTTTGCATTTATCAAATTGCGACCTTGCGTATAGTTGTTGTAACACTCCATGTTTAGTGCCAAGCTTATACAAGCCAATTTCTTCCACTTTCAAAATAATAGCAAGTATATTTCTTAGCGATCCTTTTGCTCTATCAACATCAGGTATGGGTACTGTCACATTATCGCCAATTAAGCATGGTGGGAAACTGTTGATCGAAAATTTGACCATTTTATCTGCTTGAATTTTTAAATTATCAGCAGCTTGTTTCCTTTTTTCGACAATATTCGCATGGGAAATGATTGGTTCTGCTGACATGGCAGTAGATGTGCACAATTCAGATGATACCACACCTGAAGTACCTTGTTGGGATGATGTCTGATTAGGAGTACCTGGTCGAGACAATGCCAGATTGGGAGTACCTGGTTGAAATGACGGCGCATCAAGAGTACTTGATTGAGATGAAGTCGTGGTAAAGGTACATGTTGGAGACTGAGCAGAAGAACTAGAATCGGAGTCGTGAGAAGATTCGTCATTGTTATCGTCAGTTACTAAAGCTTCCATGTCTTCTTCATTATTTATAGTTGCCAAACATTCTTCAGGGAGATTAACCGAAGATAAACCTAAACGCGGCTCGTTACCGAATAAGGCCATATAAGGAGACATTTTTATACCTGCATGAAATGATTGATTTTTTTTAAATTGAATAATTGGAATTGCCGAACTCCACCCAGTTGATTCATTATCATGGAGATAAGTAGCAATCATCGATTCAATATCTTGATTGGCTCGTTCAACACTACCTTGAGACTGTGAATGTCGCGGTTTACCATTGACCAATTTCATACCTGGCCACTCGGTCGATAAATTTCGAATAACTTCATTCACGAATTCTCTTCCATTATCACTATGAAATGAACGAACGCAATTTAGAAATGTGTTATAAAAAACCTGGAGTCTACATAAAACACTGGTTCCTTACCTATGAAGGATACATGGAGCTCCGAATAAAGCGAAAATTTCTTTTAAATTCTGAGCAACTTCAACTGCAGTTTTTGATTTTAAAGCGCGAATATTCACAAATTTTGTCAAATGGTCCTGATATACCATAATAAATTTGAAATCTCCGTCAGGTTGCGACTGCATATCAATTAAATCTACTTGAGAGCGGCTATTGAATTGTGTATGAAGAATTGGTTTGACAGTCAGCCCTTTTCGTTTTTTCGATCTTTTCAAGTAGCATGCTTTGCACAGAGATAGGTAGATCATAATAATTTCGGTGGTGATATTGGCATATTTTTTCAGGATTTCGTGTCTCATTTTATCTCGACCACCATGTCCAGTATTTTGGTGAATTGTATGCAGTATGTCAAACATTTCTTCAACTGGGATGAAATATTTCACTTCATCTACATCGACATTTTTTTCACTATTCAAATCGTTTGTTTTTCCAATTAGTCTTGGTTTTCCACCTATTTCAATGACTGAAAATCGTTCTACTCTGCGATATTGCATTCCGGTTTTAGTTTTAGCTTTTTCGGCAGCTCTCACCTACATAGATGAAATACCAAATCCATCGTTGAATTTTTCAAATTACGAGTAAAATTATTATAGGTACTACTCATCTCATACAACAAATAACTCACCTCTTCAATAATGCATTCGTACTCTTCATTTGTCAAAATATTCAAACGCTGATTTTTACGGCCATTTAACTCCATCAGTTTACACGTAAACAACGATTTAATGGAATTTTCCATCACGAATTTAAAATAATATACGTAAAAATAAAATATGTAATCAAAAGTTGTGTAACAAATACTTGCTAACCACTAGTGATCAATGAATACGCGAGCAATCGACTGAGGAGGTTCCATGATTCCTCTGCATTGTATCCTTACATATACCAGTCGACAGGTTGAAAATTGCACTCTGTGCGAGAGTCGCATAGAGTTTTAATAACGCAAAGATAATATGCATATTTACTAAACGCTTGAAAACAGTGGTTATGCGTATTTGCTGAACTGTTGTTGGAGAATATGGGTATTAACTAAATTGTGCCCGAGAATTTGCAAAACCACTAACACCTTTCGTCGTGAATATGCATATTTGCTAAACTATTGCCGTTGGTATGCATATTTACTAAAAAGTGTTGGGTAATATGCATATAATCTAAAACAGATTAGCGGATATACATATTTACTAAAAACATTTTAGAGAATATCCGTATTCACTGAACACTTCAGATAGTATGCATATTTACTGAAACGCCGTCAGTAAATATGCATATTCACGGATTTCGGATATTGATGGTAACAGATGTACAAAATTTCATATACATACATAAGTAATGTTATTATTCATTTAAAAAAATTTTATTCATTCAAATTATATTCACGACGTTGAAATTAATTTTTTTTTTCTTTAATCTTAGTTTGCCACAAATAAAAATTACTTCAAAAAACGAAATATGAAACGTGAGGTCACACAATCTCACTTTCCAAGTCCAAAATTAAAAAATTACGCACATCATAACGAGATCCTGGTGGATAATCTATTAACTATACTCTTCGGGGCTGTGGAATGACGTTTGGTCGAGCGTCATAGATATGTGTACAACTTCTTTAGCCCATTTACTGGACGTTTCTTTAAAGCTTTTTTTCGAGCTTCATTGAGCTTTCCTGCTACATTTATAAAATTTTGCTCCATTTATCACGTGGGAACTAAAATACCTCCACTCATGCTCCATCACGCCAACTCACAGTTCAATGAAATGTGAGGTCACAAAAACTCACGTTCCGTGCAAACTAAAAGACCTGGACTCATGCCCCCATCAAACTAACTCACAGTTCAATGAATTTGAGGTCACGCAAACTCACGTTCCTGCAACACTAAAAAACTGCGAACTAAAAGACCTTGACTCATGCCCAGTCACGCTAATTCACGGTTCTATTTTTCCTTGAGTTCACACAAACTCACATTTCTGCTACATAAATAAAATATTACTCCAAACGTGAGGTCACACAAACTTACATTCCTACTACATATATAAAATTTTACTCCATAACATTGAAACGTGAGATGGTTTCACAGTTCAATTTTTCCGTGAGCTCACACAAACTCACATTAAATAAAATATTACTCCAAACGTGAGGTCACACAAACTCACATTCTTACTACATATATAAAATTTTACTCCATAACATTGAAACGTGAGATGGTTTCACAGTTCAATTTTTCCGTGAGCTCACACAAACTCACATTTCTACTACATATAAGGTGCATTTCCCCGGCACCCCCACTCCGGAATTTGGAAATGAAATTTAGTGCATTCGTTTGTGCTACGTTTGTGCTGGTTTGTGCCGCAAACCCCGTCGTTTGTGCTACTTTCCTTCCCGAGGTATACCCAAAACAATTTGGGGGTGCTGGGGAAACGTCCGCACCCCCACCTCCGCCGATGGGGTTCAAACATGGCGCATTCGTTTGTGCTACGTTTGTGCTGGTTTGTGCCGCAAACCCCGTCGTTTGTGCTACTCTCCTTCCCGAGGTATACCGAAAACAACTTGGGGGTGCTGGGGAAACGTCCGCACCCCCACCTCGGCCAACGGGGTTGAAACTGGGCGCAATCGTTTGTGCTACGTTTGTGCTGGTTTGTGCCACAAACCCCGTCGTTTGTGCAACTCTCCTTCCTGAGATATTCAAAAAACAAGTTGGGGGTGCTGGGGAAATGAAAATTAAAAATGTGTATAAAAGGGTTGAAAATGATTCGATTGATTTGAATTTGATGGCAATCGTTTGTGCTACGTTTGTGCTATCGGATGCACTAGTTTTTGTCTCTCCCCCCTCCCCTTTCCCCTTTTCCACTATTTTGGGTTAAGCACATAGGGAAATAACTCAAATACATATGTTAGGAAATGTTTTATTACCGAATACAATAGGAAAGACCATCGTAAACAACGTATTAAAAATTATCACCCATCCTCTATACCCAAACCCCCCTCGAAGTAGATCACAGCTCCCCAAAATCGGTTTCTTCAATATATCTTGATAGAGTTGAATTTTAGGACTAAAATTGTTGAATTACATTTTGTTCTACATTAAATTTCTTGTACGGCGATGTACTGAATATATTTACATCATGAATAAAAGGAGAGTAGTATAGCATTTCAAGCATAGAAGGTTTAGAGTGGTACTAAATTACACCAAAGTCCAAATGCATACATGTACCGACGTATAAAACACCAAAAAAATCATACAATATCCCCAATTGATTCTGGTCCCCGAGAGCGAACATTCCTGATGTTTAAAATAAGAGGAGGTTGGTAAGACTGGTATGTACTTATTATCGCATTAGAGATGTGCACTAGGGTGGAGTGAAAAAAAAATGCTCTTCAATTTTGATCGCCAAAATATGTATATTATGGATGAAGTGAAAAAAAAGATCTTGAAAATTGGAAAGAAATTGAGATCTTAACATAAGGAATTTCAATTTTTAATCTTTGAGAAATTTATATGTAAAAAACGTCAATCTGCATTCCAAAAAATCGTGTTTTTTCGTGTCTATAATCTCCGGATCGATACATAACCATAACCACACAGGGCTAGAAAGGTGCAATTTAAATCGTCAATCTGCAACTAATCAACCCCTAGGTAGGGCGATCAAGATGGCCTCCAATCGATCTGCCGATGCGCTAGAGAGAAGTAAAAACTCAAATTGCACCCTTCCAGCCCTGTGTGGTTATGGTTATGTATCGATCCGGAGGCTACAGAAGCGAAAAATCACTTTTTTTAAATGACCCTGCTTTGAGGACCCCTATCTCCCCCCAAATGATCCATGGGTTCTGAAACTTTGTATGGGGACTTTCAACTCAAAGTAAACCACCTCCCGAAATTTGATCAAAATTGAAGAGTATTTTTTTTTCACTCCACCCTAGTGCACATCTCTAATGCGATAATAAGTACATACCAGTCTTACCAACCTCCTCTTATTTTAAACATCAGGAATGTTCGCTCTCGGGGTACCAGAATCAATTGGGGATATTGTATGATTTTTTTGGTGTTTTATACGTCGGTACATGTATGCATTTGGACTTTGGTGTAATTTAGTACCACTCTAAACCTTCTATGCTTGAAATGCTATACTACTCTCCTTTTATTCATGATGTAAATATATTCAGTACATCGCCGTACAAGAAATTTAATGTAGAACAAAATGTAATTCAACAATTTTAGTCCTAAAATTCAACTCTATCAAGATATATTGAAGAAACCGATTTTGGGGAGCTGTGATCTACTTCGAGGGGGGTTTGGGTATAGAGGATGGGTGATAATTTTTAATACGTTGTTTACGATGGTCTTTCCTATTGTATTCGGTAATAAAACATTTCCTAACATATGTATTTGAGTTATTTCCCTATGTGCTTAACCCAAAATAGTGGAAAAGGGGAAAGGGGAGGGGGAGAGAGACAAAAACTAGTGCATCCGATAGCACAAACGTAGCACAAACGATTGCCATCAAATTCAAATCAATCGAATCATTTTCAACCCTTTTATACACATTTTTAATTTTCATTTCCCCAGCACCCCCAACTTGTTTTTTGAATATCTCAGGAAGGAGAGTTGCACAAACGACGGGGTTTGTGGCACAAACCAGCACAAACGTAGCACAAACGATTGCGCCCAGTTTCAACCCCGTTGGCCGAGGTGGGGGTGCGGACGTTTCCCCAGCACCCCCAAGTTGTTTTCGGTATACCTCGGGAAGGAGAGTAGCACAAACGACGGGGTTTGCGGCACAAACCAGCACAAACGTAGCACAAACGAATGCGCCATGTTTGAACCCCATCGGCGGAGGTGGGGGTGCGGACGTTTCCCCAGCACCCCCAAATTGTTTTGGGTATACCTCGGGAAGGAAAGTAGCACAAACGACGGGGTTTGCGGCACAAACCAGCACAAACGTAGCACAAACGAATGCACTAAATTTCATTTCCAAATTCCGGAGTGGGGGTGCCGGGGAAATGCACCTCTACATATATAAAATTTTACTCCATAATATTGAAACGTGAGCTGGTTCAATGAAACGTGAGGTCGCACAATCTCACGTTCCAAGTCCTGAGTTGGTTGAATGAAACTTGAGGACATCCTCTCACCTCCTGCTAGATTTATAGAATTCTGCTCCATTTATCACGTTGGAACTAAAATACCTCCACTCATGCTCCGTCACGCCAACTTACAGTTCAATGAAATGTGAGGTCACGCAAACTCACGTTCCTGCAACACTAAAAAACTGCGAACTAAAAGACCTTGACTCATGCCCCATCACGCTAATTCACCGTTCCATTTTTCCGTGAGCTCACACAAACTCACATTCCCGCTACGAGCTCACACAACCTCACATTCCTACTACATATATAAAATTTTACACGTGAGCTGTTTAATATTGAAACGTGAGCTGGTTCAATGAAACGTGAGGTCACACAATCTCACGTTCCAAGTCCAAAATTTAAAAATTGCGCACATCATAGGGAGATCCTGGTGGACAATGTATTAACTACTCTTCGGGGTTGTGGAATGACGTTTGGTCGAGCGTCATAGATATGTGTACAACTTCTTCGGCCCATTTACTGGACGTTTCTTTAAAGCTTTTTTTCGAGCTTCATGGAGCTTTTCGTGAGTGCTTAAGGCGTTAAGAACGATCTCCTCGTTCAGCCCTATCACATGAAACCACTCGCAACTTCCATCTTTGCGCGTATCTCGACTTTACCTCGGACAAACTTTTACCCTCCTCAATTATATAGTAGAATATTTGCGATGATGGCTTTTATACATCGGAATTTAGTCGTAAATGTGTATAGATACTAAGATAGGGAATGCATCGATAAGTAGTATAAAGTGATGAGAAAAAATGAACTCTGTTTAATAATCAATAAGCGATCTGATGTAGAAAGCAAACGCAGTTAACACAAGATAGCACACGCGTAAAATTATACAAATAGAACATACGAAGAGGAGCACGATGGTAATATATGAAACTTACAAAGTTATTAAGAAAAAAAAAGTAAAGCTAGGCTATACTAATAGTATAGGAATAAGAGCATAGTTGTAGAGAAAAAAGGAAAAATAAGAATTTGAGATAATCTTGTAAGGTACGACCTCTAGGAAAAGAAACATGCAGATTTCCGCTAGATGAGCTATTCTTGTCATCAGAATGATAGTCGGTTATTGTGAGGGTAATTCTCGCCTTTGCACAAGGAATTAAAAGCCTCATAATAAATTGTATGTATAGATCGGTCGTAATCGCTGCAAATTGTAATAGCGTACCAGTGTTTTCCACTCTTTCGGTTGTCAAAAAACCGGGGCAAGGGTTGTGCTATACATTATCCAAATTCGGGCATTTAGTCAAGAGGAGCAATGATACGGCCACTTCGTAGTCGTGTCGTTGTAAGACGATAAAGAACCAGTTTTATTACGATAAGCAATACCGAGTTACAGGGCAACTGCAATACGTACGGTTGTTAAGTTAGTCTTGGTATCGCTGTAATAGAGAAAAGGTAAATAGGTGTCGTCACCTCATATGGAACTTGTCACTTTGACGTATTAAGGTATTTTGTACAGCCATCATCGATCAATGATTTTACTTATGTGTTTGTTATTATTTCCGTGTGATTAAAATATAAAAGACAAATAAAACATTAGTTTTCGCCGTTTATTTCGCTTATCCAATTCCTCCCAAGCCTCGTCATGAAGATAAGCGGACAAGATACAAACAAATAGTAACCGTTTCAACCCTATTCCTATAATTATAGAAATTATCATTTTTTTCATGTTTTTTTGTTTTTAAATGGAATAAAAAAAATGATTAGCGTTTCAGAACAATTTTTGGCATAAATCCAAACATTGGCAATTCTAACTGTGGAGAATTGACAACACTGCATTGTGAAATTTTCATTTCACGTGATTTTCATTATAGCAGATGTATTCATACATTATCCCCATCAATACGGCAAAAAATTTACAAAAAAAACAAATGTAGGAGAAATTCTTATGTAAAAATCGTCAATCAGCAACACAGTCAGATTGCCAATGTTTGGATTTATGCTAAAAATTGTTCTACAACGCTAATCGTCAATCTACATTCCAAAAAAAAACGTGGTTTTTTGTCTCTATAGCCTCCGGATCGATACATAACCGTAACCACACAGGGCTAGAAAGGTGCAATTTAAATCGTCAATCTGCAACTAATCAACCCCTAGGTAGGGCGATCAAGATGGCCTCCAATCGATCTGCCGATGGGCTAGAGAGAAGCGAAAACTCAAATTGCACCCTTCCAGCCCTGTGTGGTTATGGTTATGTATCGATTCGGGGGCTACAGAGGTGAAAAATCATTTTTTTTTACAAATGACCATGCTTTGAGGACCCCTATCTTCCCCCAAATGGTCCATGGGTTCTGAAATTTTGTATGGGGACTTTCAACTCATAGTAAACTTCCTCCCAAAATTTGATCAAAATTGAAGAACATTTTTTTTTCAATCCACCTTAGTGCACATCTCTAATGCGATAATAAGTACATACCAGCCTTACCAACTTCCTCTTATTTTAAACATCAGGAATGTTCGCTCTCGGGGGTACCAGAATCAATTGGGGATATTGTATAATTTTTTTGGTGTTTTATATGTCGGTACATGTATGCATTTGGACTTTGGTGTAATTTAGTACCACTCTAAACCTTCTATGCTTGAAATGCTATACTACTCTCCTCTTATTCATGGTGTAAATATATTCAGTACATCGCCGTGTAAGAAATTTAGTGTAGAACAAAATGTAATTGAACAATTTTAGTCCTAAAATTCAACTCTATCAAGATATATTGAAGAAACCGACTTTGGGTAGCTGTGATCTACTTCGAGCGGGGTTTGGGTATAGAGGATGGGTGATAATTGTTAATACGTTGTTTCCGACGGTCTTTCCTATTGTATTCGGTAATAAAACATTTCCTAAGATATGTATTTGAGTTATTTCCATATGTGCTTAACCCGAAATAGTGGAAAGGGGAAAGGGAAGGGGGAGAGGGACAAAAATTAGTGTATCGGATAGCACAAACGTAGCAAAAACGATTGCCATCAAATTCAAATCAGTCGAATTATATTCAGCCCTTCTATACACATTTTCAATTTTCATTTCCCTAGTACCACCAACTTGTTTTTTGAATATCTCAGGAAGGAGAGTAGCACAAACGACGGGGTTTGTGGCACAAATCAGCACAAACGTAGCACAAACGATTGCACCAAGTTTCATTTCCAAATTCCGGAGTGGGGCTACCGGGGAAATGCACCACACAACAGCTGGTGTTTGACGACGTAGTACACATCACCCTGAGTTCAACGTATTATGTACAACCTCCTCATCTTGTGATGCGGAGATGGGGGGAGCTATAAAAGCAGCACTATGCAGCAGGGGATATATATGATCAAAAAGTTCAAAAATTGCACGAAAAAATTCCTTCTTTATGAATAATGAAGAAGCAATCGATACTCACTGAACGAGCGCATGGTTGCATACCCTGAGTTGTCTGGGGTGTTTTTTTGAATTTCTCTAGTTTTTTCACGAATTTTTTTTCTTGAAAATTCGTGGTAAAAAAATTAAATGGCGGTATGAAGAAGGAACCAGCCTAAGATTAAAAAAATTGAATAACCTAAAATTAAAAAAATCGAAAAAACTAGACCTGCAAGCATGAAAATATACAACCATGTTTCTCATTTATTATTGAATAATAGATGATTAATTTTTTGTATACTTTTTAAATAAAAATGTCATCAACTTTTATGATACACTTTAGGTACAAGAAGTTTCCTCTGATGAAGAGATAAGGGAGTTGTACATAGTGCGTTGAACTCAGAGCGATTGTACGCATTTAGGCATTCTGCACACCAGCTGCATACCATAATAAGAATTAACACAATTGACTAGATTTTTATAAAAACCTCACCCTCATTATGCGAAATACATGTCCTTTTCCACTATAATACACGTCGTTTTCATCTTCATTTCTTACAGTTCATGTAGTTTTTTAAGTGGTACTGAGATGAAATTACATTTCTAAGACGTTTTTAAATTTTTTTTTATTTCAACTTGTGCACTCCAGATGCGTATGTGGAGGAGGTTACGTAAATTGAGAACTTTTGCTGAAAACTACCATTAACAGGTCTTTCTTGATGGAACATTGTTGATGGAAGGTACAAAATACAATTTTTATCAAAATGTTGACAAATTTTTCAAAAAATTTCTATTCGCAACTGTAACCTACACGCAAGCGAGTCACTCTTAAAAGTAATGTACAAAAAATGGTTTTAATGTTGTCCAGCTTATTAAATTGAGTATTTACAGTGAGTTGAAGTTTTTCATTACTTACTAACTTTTTGAAAATAAAAATTTTTTCATTGCAGTAAGTATCAGTTGCGAATAGTTTTAGATTAGGGCCCACTTGCGGATAACTAATTTTTGTCAGATGCATTTCCCCGGCATCCAACTCTGAAACTTGGAAATGGAATTTAGTGCATTTGTTTGTGCTATGCTTGTGCTTGTTTTTCTGCAAACTCTGTCGTTTGCGCTACTCTCCTTCCTGAGGCATACTGAAAACAATTTTGGGGTGGTGGAGAAACGGCCGCACCCCCACCTCAGCGGTTGAAGCATGATGTAATCATTGGGGCTACGTTTTTGCTGGTTTTTGCTGCAAACCCAGTTGAGATTTTCAAATAATTAAAACAAGTTAGGGGTATTGAAGAAATGAAATTCAAAAAGGACTGTAAAAAGGTTGAAAAGAATTCAATTAGTTTAAATTTGGTGGCAATCATTTGTGCTATCTGATTCAACCTTCTCTTAACACTCCTTTCTCTTTTTCCACTATTTTAGGTTCAGCACAATCAGGAATGGCAAAATGCACGTATTTAAAAAATTGTACGCGCTGCTCGGGCATTTGCGCACATGTGCTTGCACAACCGCGCATATTTGTTCCAATAAAATGCTGTCATAAATAGCCGATCTCAGCCTTGAGTGAACTGGAGCAATTCTCTAAACTGAAAATATTTTTGAAGCTCGGCATTTGTGTAATATTACTAATGATAATGAACAAAATGATCCACAAAGTAACGACAAACGAACAATAGTTTATTTTTGTAAGAAGTACTTAATAGCATTTTATTTCATACCATTTTTTTTTTTTTTTTTTTTTTTTTTTTCTTAAGCAAGCCCAAATTGGTCAAAGGCATTGGCGCATGATACGCACATTTGCTGAGCATGCTCCGTTGAGCAAATGCTCGTATTATTCCTGAGCACAATAATGGAGAAATCAAATATAATTTAGTTTTTATTGCTGAATGCAATAAGAAAGACAATTCTGAACAACTTATTAAAAATTATCACTTATTTAGGTTGATCTTTCATATACGTTTCCTGGAAATTATATTTTACTTCTTCGCTAATGTTTAACGGAAATAGTAGAAAATAAGAAAGAAGTGATGGGAGCGAAGAAGGAAAATTAGTGAATCAGATAGCACAAACGATTGCCACCAAATTCAAAGTGATCGAATCATTTGACACCCTTTTATAGACCTTTTCAAGTTTCATTTCTCCTGTACCCACGAGTTGTTTTCGGTATACTCCGGAAGAACAGTCGTACAAACGAGTGAAATTCCAACATAAACCAGCACAAACGTAACACAAATGATTGCGCTCTATTTCAACCACATTGGTAGAGGTATGGTTGCCAATGTTTCCCCACCTATTAAAATATATTAAAGAAACCAATTTTGGTAACTGTGCTCTGGTTAAGAGGGTGTGGAGGTGGAGAGCGCAGAGGGTGGGTAATAATTTTACATATGTTGTTTAGGACAGTCTTTCCCATTTTATTCGGTAATGAAAATATTCCTAAGAATTATATTTGAATTCACCCCTAATTTGCTTAACCTTTAATAGTGGAAAATGAGAAAGAAGTGGTAGGAGAGAAGGAGGAAAATGAATGAATCATATAGCACAAACGTAGCAATAACAATTGCCAACAAATTCAAAGTAATGAAATTATCTTCAACCCTTTTATAGACTTATTTAAATTTAATTTCTCCAGCACCTCTACTTATTTTTTGAATATCTTAAGAACGAAAGCAGCATAAACGACGGGATTTGCAGCACAAATGACGGGGTTTGCAGCACAAGCCAACACAAACGCAGCAAAAATGATTGAGCCCTGTTTTAACCACATCAGTGAAGGTGAGGATGCAAACGTTTTCCAGCACCCCTAAATTGTTTTTGGTATACCGTAGGAAAGAGAGTAGCACAAACAGTGGGATTTACAGCACAAGCGAGCAAACGTAGCACAAACAAATGCACTAAACTTCATTTCTAAATTCCAGAGTGGAGGTGCCGATAAAATGCACCTATTTTTATATCCTGAACTGGTAACCTTATTTATCACTCATAATTTTTGAACAACAAATGATGCAGCAGTTTCGAGAAGTGGAAATTATGATAGAAGATGATTCTTCTACTATGAATATTTTTGATTCGACGATAATACATTATCTACGACTAGGCCAATGTACCACTTGTAGTTTCTTTAGATACTTAAGAAAAATGTGCGCTAAAGTTCATTTTCGCACAAAAAAAAATTATTTCCTAGATATGTTGCAGCGAAAAGTTTACTTTATCGATAGGTAGATGCAATGAATTCGAAAAAAAGTAGTAATGTAAACCTTACAGAAATTAAAAAAAAAAAAGGTATATCTATGACTAGTACCTTACCTTTATCAATTTATTATATTAATTATGTGATTACATTGATTATTACCTTTAAATCCCTTAATCTCATGTTGACATTTGAAATTGAAAAAAAGTTTTAGTTTGGGTGTTATATATATATCTATTGAAGAAAATAATTATACTAAGATAAGTTAAGGGTACGAAATTAAGATAAGATATTTTGATTACAGAGAAGAATATCAAATTTAGATATCTTTAGACTACTTTGTACAGAATAAAATGGCATTTTTCCTTTTTTAATTTAGGCATCCGTTTCAAAAAAATTAAAGACTATCCAGGATAAGTAGTATTATTGTAGGAAGGAGAAAATTACACAAGCGTCTAGATTGCCATATATGGAAATTTCAGCTCGAAAAATTCGCGCCCTAGCCGGGGTTCGAACCCCGGACCTTTTGATAGTCGGTCAAAAGTGCAACCATTACACTACTAGTGCGTCCAACTTTCCGAGCGAAACATTATCATATATGACATGGATATTTTTGCGGGCGTACGTACAACGCACCTAACCACGCAACGGAGAAACGGATGATGCCGAATGAGTAATTAATTAATTACGTAATTACGCTGAAATTGAATAGGAAGGAGAAAATCACACGAGCGTCTAGATTGCCATATATG
Source organism: Phenacoccus solenopsis (assembly GCA_009761765.1). Lineage (NCBI taxonomy): Eukaryota > Metazoa > Arthropoda > Insecta > Hemiptera > Pseudococcidae > Phenacoccus > Phenacoccus solenopsis. Next base: position 42,481,565 of record CM019756.1, on the reverse strand, counting down.
GAAATTTCAGTTCGAAAAATTCGCGCCCTAGCCAGGTTCGAACCCCGGACCTTTTGATAGCCCCATATATGGCAATCTAGACGCTCGTGTGATTTTCTCCTTCCTATTCAATTTCAGCGTAATTACGTAATTAATTAATTACTCATTCAACATCATCCGTTTCTCCGTTGCGTGGTTAGGTGCGTTGTACGTACGCCCGCAAAAATATCCATGTCATATATGATAATGTTTCGCTCGGAAAGTTCGACGCACTAGTAGTGTAATGGTTGCACGTTTGACCGACTATCAAAAGGTCCGGGGTTCGAACCCCGGTTAGGGCGCGAAGTTTTCGAACTGAAATTTCCATATATGGCAATCTAGACGCTCGTGTGATTTTCTCCTTCCTATTCAATTTCAGCGTAATTACGTAATGAATTAGTATTATTGTACTTGGATAATCATCAAATAAATATTCAATTTCGAGACAAATTATTGAAAAGGCCTTCATTTTCATTCACTAAAAGATGAAAATTATAAGATAGGCGTGCCAAAAAAGAGGTAAAAACTTGATAACCCTATACCTTTTTTTGACGAAGAGTTCAAACTTTATATTCAGTTTTACGATTTCACTCTCTTAGAGGCGGTAAAATGGGAATTTTTGAAGAAATGAAAGAAAAACTGAGCTCTTATAACAGCATCATTCATGGTAGTATTTATTGACTTGATTTTTTTGGTGATTCGTCTTTTTGCGTTCAGTTTTCGAAAAATTGCAGATTGGAATCGAAACAGGATGAAATGAGTAAAATGACTTCATATTCGAATTTTTAGCTGCTGAACCATACAGGATCAAGCATGCTCTACAAGTGTTTCCCTGTTATTAAAGCATAATTTGCCATTTTTTCATTTTTAAGAGTAAAACCTACCCTTTAGAGTGAATGAAAACCGCTCAAAATTTTCCAATAAAATGAGTAAATGATTAAATTTTTTCATTTTTTAGATAACTTTCGAAATGCCGATTCACTCAAATTTTGACGAGGCTCTGAAAACCATAGAATGCACTACAATTTTTTGCCTCAATGCTTTCGAATCAAGAAAAATAGAAGATTCCAAGTCATTTAGAGCAGAATTTGAATCAAGAAACGATGTTTTGAACTATCATGCTTGAATTTTGGAAGTACCAAACGGAGCTTGGGGAAATGTTTTTAAAAGCTGCATCTTAGTATATGATGGGAACTGATACATGCTCGAAAGAAAGCATGTAGATTGCTAAACATCGCTGATAAATCATTTTCTTCAAATTTCGATCATTATTTCTGCGATAAACGGAGCTCGTATAATGTATATTAGTCTGTAATACCCTGATTGTTAAGTCGCGTGTAGTTTCGCATCAAAATGCAATTTTTCGAAAAACTTGATTTCATAAATTTGCTGGTTCACCTATTCGAAAAGATCTGCAACACATTATTTTATGAACGCAAAAATTTAATTTTTTGTGTACTTACTTATACCTACTGCGCGTCCAATTGAACCTCACTTTTATGCTACATCGTAAGCCGTAAATGCATTGTGATTGGTTGTGGAAATAGGAATCAGCATAACCAACATTTTACATGTATTTCATTGTTTATTGCAAGGGAATTTGGCGCTTTGCTTTTATGGGGTTCAATCGGACGCATGGTACCTAACTACCTATACATAAGTACATAAGGATCTAGCCACAATAGTATGTAAGTGCGACTTTTAGGCAAACATCTACGTCGACGAATTAATCTGCGTGAAAATAGGTGACTTTTTCCCCATTAGGGCTGCGGTTTAACTTAGCTTATAAATACAAGTTGTGAAATTTTATCAAGTAGAAATGCTGACTGTTGGATGAAAATTTTCTTTCTTACTTTTGATTTTTCGCGGACATTATTCAATACTTCAAATTCTGCTAGCTCGTTATCTGGTATTTTGAATGAAAAATTATGAAAGTAAGGATGCCTCAAAAGATGCTCGCATGTCCACCTACGTAATGGATCTTTATCTAAACATTTCTAAAGTCAATGACATCTTTAAGTAAACTTATTGGATAATTAAATGTACGATGTTAAAAACTTAAAATTGAAAACAAAAATAGGATGAATAACTACTTAATAAATGCTGAGAAACTTGCAGCAACGTATTCAAGAAAGGTTTAAGTTACCAGTCTACCTCTGAAAGTGATAAGGGTTGAAAACGGTTGTATAATCCTTTGTGGATTTTTACTAAGTATAGGCGGGGATGAGAATTAAGAACTAATTAAACAGAATGTGAAACTCGGGCCTATATGAAGGCAAGGTGTAGCTACTTTGTTTACATCACCATAAATGTTTCAGTGTAGCTCTCGCTTCTCGCTATGTGCAAAGTAGAGGAGAACGTGATTACTTTTTTAACCTTGAGATGACTTAAAGCATATCAGTGAAATCGTTTCAATGAATTGGGGCTACTAAAATGATCTTCGGCAAATCGCCGTAACTGCCGACGTGTGGTCTCGAACATTTTAGCGAAAAATCATCAAAAAATATATTTTGTTCCATAATATTTCAATATATTTCATATAGAGGGCTCGCAAATGGCTCATTATAAAGGTATTGAAATACAAAATGATTAATTTTTCCGAAGTTACTGTATCGATTTACTTTTGGAGTTAATTTTGAAAAATGATTTTTTTACTTTGCTATGAATTTTCTCAAAAAGTGAATCAATTGTAATTATTTTTTTAAACTGAAACATGTTCAGAATTTCATACTTTTTGAATGAGCTACTTGTAAACTTTCCAGCTATATTTTTTCTTGAAATATTTGCAAAAAACTAAGCAAAAAGTCGAATTTATTTTTAGTAATGGAGCTCATTGTTCTAAAATAAATTGGTTTTATTAAAATAACTCGAGACTCACATCGATGGCAATAATGTTTTAAATTTGAATCATGTATAAAACGTCAAGCTTTTTCGAATGAGCTGTTTCCGAACACTTTAACTAAATTTTTATCCCAGATATTAACAAAAAACTTTCTGGCTCTTTTTTCAACATTTATGAGTGAAAAATTCGTTTATACGGGGGGAGGTGGAGGACATATAATTAATTTTGCAATTTTTTCAAAAAAAATTTACACTTCATGAAAATAGGGGGTATCAACTGGAGTTCAAGCCTCCTTTTTTTTAGCCCCCTCCAAAAAAAAATTCTGGTTGCGCCACTGTTCTCATCCCATCCCTACTACTAAACGACTCTGTGTAATAGACTAATAGTACTATACGTTGTCAAATAATTTCTCGGCCAAAGATTGCTGCTGGATTTACAAAATGGAAAAAACTGAAAGACACCCTTTGCTTTCAAGTCTCAACCCCAACTTGATAAAAAATAGGAAATATATTACTTATTTAATTTTGCAAAATTAATTTTCATATTCATAACAAATTAATACCCGAATTAAATTTTAACGTTAAATATAATCACATTTTTTGATTTTTACAATTACAAAAAATGAAACGTAAACCCAATCATTACTAAAAAAAGAAATTGGAAAAATAAAGCCTCTACGCTTCCTTCTTCAAACCCTGAACTTGATATTAAATAAAATATAATGAAATTGATACATTTTGTATTTTCAATGTTGAACGCACTGCATTACAATCCGAGCGACGAGCGACCAGGTCGCGCAACTGGTCCAGGTGACTTTTTTTTTCTTGAGACTCAGTAAAAATCAACCGGGAATCAACAATTTTTACGAATTTTGCTTTCCGACTGTGATAAATAAATGATATTTCACATTTCGAATGCTGGCAGTGTATTCTCATGACGTCAAGGAAGCACTGTGACCGCACAGAAAAACGAATTATAAAATCAGTGCTGCAGGAGAAGCAAACAAAAAACGCCACGGCCTAGGAGTGTCGTGAATGACGAGGCATTCGACATTCACGAGACTACGCATAACCTCGTACGAGACGAGATGAAGAGAGAGAATTTCAAGATGTCAATGTGCATTTGAAATAATGTTCATGTATAACGACTACTTTTATAATATTTTTAACGAAGTGTTTATGCAATAAAGTTAATATTTCACGTAAAACAATGCGTTCTTCTTGGACCTTCGTGACATGGTAGCAGAGAATTTAAAATCGATCTACGGAAGTATATAATGTAAATAATATGTAAATAAATACTAGATATTTAATTTTCATTTTTATGTTCGAAATTCGCGTGCGAAATCATCGGACTTGAGGCCTTGCGGCAACATGATTTCTTTTCGACCCGCGTGTGTAAATAAGAGAATATAAAATGGCTTTGCTTCCCTTAATTAAAATTGAAGTGAATCAACTGTTAGCGGAGTTACCAGTCAAACTTGAAGAGGCCCAAACATTCCTCAGCCAACCTTCTGAAAACCAAGGAACGGTAAAGGCGAAAAAATTGCTGGCAAAACTCCAGGTACAGTTAAAAAACTTGATTCATCTGAAGGACTCCATTGCTCAGTTAAGCGGTAAACAAGCCACAGATTGTGATGTCGATTTTGAAAAATTAATTGAAACGAAACGAAGAACCGAAGAGGTGATAAGTGAGTTGGAAATAGAAATAGAAATTTCAAAACCCAATATATTACCTTCAACGGTACCAGCAATAACAGAAAGGAAACCAGAAATCAAATTGCCACAAATTGAAATCCCAAAATTCAGTGGAGATGTGGTAAAATACCCGGAATTCTGGGAAACCTTCGAGGCGACAATTGATAGATCCAGCCTCCCAGAAATTGAAAAATTCGTTTATTTGCGGAGTTACTTAACGGGAACCGCAGCCAACCTACTACAAGGTTTAAGCTTGACGGCAGCAAATTATACGATAGCCAAGGAATCGTTGCAAAAAAGATTTGGCGACAAAAAGGTAATTATCGCATCTCTCTTTAATGCACTTAGAAAAATTCCACGAGCAGAACCAGGGAATACGAAAAGTTTACGCAGTACTTTAGACACTATTGAAAAAAATCTTAGAAGTCTTGAAGTACTGCAACAAGATGTAAACAACCATGGTTTATTGACTCAAATATATGAGAAATTTCCGAAAGATGTTCTTGTTAAAATAGAAGAAAATGGCGATGCATGTGAAATGGAAAAATTCCGTGAAGCGCTCGAGAAAATTGTATCATCCCGAGAAAGAGTGGAAAATTGTCTATTTTCGTCGAATTCAATAAAACAAAATAATGCATCGAATAAAGAAACTTCAGAGAGAATAGAATCCAAAACATTACAGTGTAAATTTTGCTCAAGAAACCATTATTCTGACGTATGTCCAGAATTTTCAACAATTGAACAACGAGCAGAAAAGGTAAAAATGCTGAATATCTGTAACATATGCTTGAAAAATCACGGAGATAAAAAACATTGCATGAGCTACAAACCCTGCTTCTACTGCAAAAAGCGAAAACTCCACCACCAGAGCATGTGCCCTATAAAATTCGGCGCGACAACTACACAAGCGTCAACGAGTCAAAAAACAAGCAGCCAAAAAGTCGATGGTAAGAAAACGTCATCTTCACCTTCAGCAACAACAACGCTCCTCACAGATGAACGTCAAAAAGGAACATTAACCTATGCAGAAACTACTCTAATAAACAAGAGCGAAAGCAAACAAAAAACAGTTTTGGCTATTCTAGATAATGGTAGTGATGAGTCATATATCACTGAAGATTTAATCCAAGAATTACAACTGAAACCGTACCATTTTGAGACCTTATCAATCAATCAATTCGGAGGTAGCAAAATCGAGAAACAATCCAAGGTAGTAACTATCAGTATCAAAACAAAGGATGATTCTATTATCGAAATTCAAGCCAACACTGTAAAAGAGATAACGAAGGAACGCAATCACCGTTTACTGCCAAAAAATGTTTGTACATCTGAGATATTAAAAAACTTGGAATTTGCTGATAATGGAAAAGTTAATCACCCTCAGCTGCTCATAGGGAATGATTATGCCTTTGATATCATAACTCTAGAGAAAATTGAAATCAAGAAGAACTTGTATTTAATAGGTTCTAAATTAGGATGGTTGTTAGCCGGCAGAATCAATTCCGAAGAATCAATAGAAAATGTTAGTAACACATTATTAACAACGCAAGATCCAATCAAAAAAATTTGGGACCTAGACACAATAGGTATCAAACCTGAAGAGCTTAATCGAAATGCCGATGAAGCTATCAAAAAATTCAACGAAACAGTCAAGTACGAAGACCAGTGCTACACAGTATCATGGCCATGGAAAACCTTTCCACCAGAATTACCAACAAATTACGGACTAGCAATTGGTCAACTCAAAAGTTTAATTAAAAGGTTGGATAGAAAAACGTTAGAGGCATATAATAATGTCTTTAATGAACAGGAAAAAAATGGAATAATCGAAAGAACGCAAAGTGATACCGAAAACATATGCCATTATCTACCCCATCATCCTGTTATTAATCATGAAAAAAGCACTAGTTTACGTGTTGTTTTCAACGGATCGGCAAAGAAAAAGAAATCAGATCTAAGCTTGAATGATTGCCTTTATAAAGGCGATGCTTCGTACGAAGATTTGGCAACATTATTGTTGAAATTTCGGCAACATCAAATAGGAATCACAGCAGATGTAGAAAAAGCCTTCCTGCAGTTGAATTTAAATGAACCGGACAGAGACGTAGTGCGCTTTTTTTGGATAAAAGATTTAAAGAAAGGAGTGAATAACGAAAACTTAATCATATTTCGTTTCACACGTGTTCCATTTGGTATAGTTTCAAGCCCATTTTTGTTAAACATCACAGTTAAAACTCATTTAGAAAAATATAAAGAAATTTCTTACTTGAAAGATGACTTTTACGTAGATAACCTTTTAACTGGAGCAAAGACAGAAGCTGAAAGCATTGTAAACTCGAGACCCCTAATATACGTTAGTCAAGAAATCGATGCTGAGATAATTACACCAAATGATTTTCTACAAGTTGGATGTCCTGCCTTTCGATTAAAAGAAGAAGAGGTACAAATGCCTACACCCGCTAAAGAAAAAATAGTAAAGCTTTGGCGTGTGGCAAATCAATATTTAGATCATTTATGGAAAAGCTGGGAAAATTATTACCTCTTAATTAAGAGAACGCTATGAAAAAATGAAGAGCGCCTATAGAGCAACAAAGAGAGATCCAAAAGTCGGTGAAACTGTATTGATAATGGAACCAATGCAAGAACGTGCAACTTGGAAAATGGCAAAAATTACAAAGCTAATACCTAGCGATGATGGAGAAATACGTAGCGTTGAATTGAAAACTCCAAATGGCAATCCAATAATACGACCTATTACAAAAATTGTCCCCTTTGAAATAGACATTGAGAACTTTGGAGAACAAGAGCAGGAACAAGATGAAAACGGATCCCAAGAACAAAATCATAATCTAGGTGATGTTCAAGTGAATGAAAATTCCGATATAGATGATCCCAACGAGTTTGATGAAATAGCAGAAATCGAATGTGTAGAGATACAAGAAGATGAATGATCTCATGTTTGTATCTCCCTTTAATCATGATTATAAATTGTTTAGTTAGCGTAGTATTATTCCTTATTATGAAATTTATGTTAAATAATTAAAGTTTAGGCATTTATTAACAATAACTTTATTAATGACAAAACATACAAAAAAAAAAAAACTTTTTTCTTTTTTTAATTTGGGTATGTATTATTAAGAATGATATGTATAATTAATTAATTTAGTTTTCATAACTCTTTATTTTCCTTAAGAGTTTTTTCTTTTTTCGGCGGGAGTGTCGTGAATGACGAGGCATTCGACATTCACGAGACTACGCATAACCTTGTACGAGACGAGATGAAGAGAGAGAATTTCAAGATGTCAATGTGCATTTGAAATAATGTTCATGTATAACGACTACTTTTATAATATTTTTAACGAAGTGTTTATGCAATAAAGTTAATATTTCACGTAAAACAATGCGTTCTTCTTAGACCTTCGTGACAAGGAGTGTATAAACTAAAGTAATGTAAAGAATACAAGTACAGCAACTCTTATAGGTGATTCGCTCATAAATGACTATATCAATAACATTTCGTTTTCTTGCCACCAACAGCGCTGCTATGCGTAGTGGATTGTGGATGCTATACGTAATTATGGTAGTATTAATTTGAATGTTATGATAACGTGATGAAATTTTGGTTTATTATGTGCGGCTGAGAAAGAGAAATAAAAAATACATAAAAAAATAAATATTTAAAAAATGTATAATAATTTTAAATAAAATATAAAGCTAATATTTAAATATAAAAATATTATTAAATAATTAAATAAGGTTGGAAAAATAATTTTTCATAATAGTTCAATAAATCCTAAAATTCCAATAGAAATTATAGCATAAATTATATTAATTATTTAATTTTTCTAAAAATTTCAGTTTTACCTATTTTTTGATTTATAATTTGTGATAGTTTTTGGTATTAGAATTACAAAAAAAAAAAAAAGAAAACTTGCTTTTCTATGTTTAAGGTGAGCTTAATTTTCACAGAGCGCCTCACATTTTCATGATACTTACATCTGTTTTTCTTCAGAGTATTTCAGGATTTCTAGAATACTTGAGCCAATGGGAAGCTATGGGTAATAAAATTATAACAGATAATACCTTAATAGGGTTAAAAGCTACTTTACGGTGCACTGTCGAGTTATTTCAATTTCTGCAAAAAAAGCACAACTTTAAATACCTTATGACCTCGCGATTAGATCAAAACAATCTCGAGGTAGGTACTTTTTTATTCTGTTTCCTATTGAATTTTAACGCATTTTCTATGTATTTGTGATATTTTCATCGTGGTATAGAAATTCTTTGGAATAATTCGTTCCCACTGTGGTACCCATGACCATCCAAATTCATTGCTTTTCATACAAATTTATCGCTTACTAAGCATTTATGCGTTAATAAAACCACCAAAGCACACTAATGTAGGAACTTATGGAGAAACTATTACTAAGCGATTATTAAATTTAAAAGAAATGATCAGTAGTGACATGAAGGATGAAGAAAAGAAAACCACGTTCCATCTTATGCTGGATGAGTTGATAACTGTTGGTGTATCCTTTTCTGAATTATTGGAAACTCTAGATGTCCCTTATAATTTACATTACTTCGCTGGCTATATTGCTAGAAAAGCTATTACTTTCACCAAGTGTCATGCCTGTATTCAAATGTTGTGCTCTGATAAAGATGAAAATACCAATAGCCTTATTACATTGCGCGATAAATTTAATGTTTTAGTATATCCTAATGTAGCATTGGCACAAATGACAGCTATTGTAGAAGATGTGATCTTATGTACTACCTCAGATGGAGTAGTAGCTACTACTCCTTTGCAAATTTTAGAAAACCTAAGTTCTAAAGAATTACCAATTTTAGGATGCATTGTTCATAACACTGTATTAAGTCGTCGTGTTTTAGAGTTTCTCGTTACAGTTAGAGTACATTTTCTTTTGAAAGATTTAAACAAAGAAAACAGCAAAAAAACCAAAAAAAAGAGGAAGGAATCGAAATATTAAATATTGATAAATAGGTATTATGATTTTTTGCGATTAGTTTAAAAAAATGAAGTCTATTGTAGAAGATGTGATCCTGTGTACTACCTTAGATTGAGTAATAGCTACTACTCCTCTGCAAATTTTGGAAAACGCCAAGTTCTAAAGAATTACCAATTGTCATCGTGTTTTTAGAGTTCTAATAAGTTCACAGCCTCCTTATTAATTTCAGTAAAAAGCATTTTTTTCCCCCTTTAAAAAAAAATCATATTACTGTTTATTATAAATATACCTATGTAGGTGTAGTCATATATGTATTTATCTCTTAATTCACTAATTTGTTAACTGTTGATACCTACCAAAAATCTGAAATATAAAATTTTCATATTTTTTTTTTAATTCAACGTTTTCTTTTTCTATTCATTTTGAAACTTTCAAAAATGAAGTAAGTATATAATATATTGTATGTATATCAGAAATTTTCCTCCTAACTCTCTCTCAAAAAGCTCCTATGTCTCGATCTCAAAGTCTCAATTCAATAAGTTGAAAATTGTAATTTAAAATTATAATTGTGAATTATTAAAAAAAAAATGACAAACAAACAAAAAATAATGAAAATTGAACAAGAAAAAAATTGAACAAAGGAAAAAAATATAACGAACACCTGTTTTAATATTGAAAAGTGACTTTTTAAAGAGAACTTTTCATTTCAAATTTTTATGAAATGAAAAGTGAAATCTCACTTTTCACTCGCCCATCCCTAGTCACATATAAAAAAATTTCGATTTGGAATTGTAATAATTGATTAATAATAATTTGTAAGTAAAATTGTAAATTATTATTATATAATTCATTTCGCTGCAATACGTTTTTAATGCTTCATTAGTGAACTCGTAAATCCACTACAAACACTAGCGCTGCAGGTAGCGAGAAAACGAAATGTTATTGGTATAGGTGTTTTGCAATACGGAGTTGCTGTACTTGTATTCTTTATATTACTTTAGTATAAACTATTTACAGGCAGGGCTGGAAAAACTTTTAAATACCAGTTCAAGTTCAGGTTTTCAGTTTTCAGTTTTTAGATTTTCTGTTTCAGTTCGAGTTTTAGTTCCCAAGTCAATTTTTTTTCGGTTCAAGTTTCAGTTTTCGGTTTGCGGTTTTCAGTTTTCGGTTTGCGGTTTTCAGTTTTCAGTTCAAAATTTTTTCCCTTCATTATTACGTTTATAAATTATTATTTCTATCAGTGCTGTTATATTTTTACTTCAACCTTATAAGTTATATAATGTACAGTACATACCGGGTGACTGCTTGATTCGAGCACCCCAAGCGCAAAAGTCTTTCCCTGATAGAAATAAATTATGTATTTGAATGAAATTAGTAAGAAGCAATACCACAAATAATATTTATTTAATGGTTAAAAGCGTATATCAATGAAATACAAAATTTTAATTCATACTTTCGTTGTCAAAAATGCATATTTGTTTTGAATTTTTTCACCTTTCAGCTAATTTTTTCGCTTGGGTGCTCGAATCAAGTAGTCACCCGGTATATGCACATTCCTTATTGCTTTGTATTACTTGAGGTACCTATTATAATCATGATTCATGAATGAAATAAAAAGAAATACAAAAGCTATTGACCTTCATTATAGAATTTTTTCATTTTGAACCTCATATTGTTTTGAACATTTATTTGAAAATTTGCGTTAGCATCATCATTTTTATATATTTCTTTCCCTTCAATATACTCTTAGAAGTTTAGAACCCCGGTATTCGAAATCTACAATTGTAATAGGTACTAGATTAATGAAATTGTAGAAAACTGTAAAACTCAGAATTCAAATGATATCATTTAATATTTTATTTATTTATTTTTTTCAAATTTTCATATTCATTCTTAAAAGTAAAATATCATTTATAAATTGAAAAACTATAATTATTCTTTGAGTAGCTTGTAGACTCAAGTATCGTGGTCATAGTCTGTTAGTCTCATAGTTCATGACTGTGCTCCTCAGTCCTCACCAGTGGCGTGCAGACAGTTTCAACTTTACCGGACATTTTTCGGAATTTCAACCACCCACCCCCACCACTCCTCACCGTTGAGAAAAAAAAACGACATGGGGGTCAAAATACTAGATTTTTCATCTGGAGTTGAATTAACGCAATTTATTTCGAGTTTTAACAGACTGTAATGAACAAAGTGGGATTAAAACAAATTAGGTACAGTATAAGTACCTATTTTCTGCGAAAAAAGTGAAAAAAACAACAAACTAATTTATGACTAAAACGAACAAAGTAAAAAAAATGACAAACTAATTTATGACTAAAACGAACAAAGTAGAAAGTAGGTAAAGAGAAAACAAATTAAAAATGACTTCGAGAGCTGGACTAGACATGTAACTTATCCTTTAAGAGCTCTGAAAATTTGTAAAACTTATCAATAATTTTATTAAGATCAGGTTGAATTTCGGCCTCTGAAGATAAAATCATTAGACTGTTCAGTCACCTCTCCATCATTATGGATCGAAAGCGGCTTTTTACAATTCTCAGCTTGGAAAAATTTTATTCAAAATCACTTTTTCGAAAGAATTACATAAAATTTATTTTATTTACTGAAAAATTATCCGAACTTTTTGCACAAAATTTCCCAAGTTGCACTCACATTCACAATAAAAATTTTGATTTTTAGTAATTTCTTGAAGTTGTGTTTTTAAAAAAATTTTCAAGCAATTCTTAAGAATTTTCCAACATGATTATTTATTCTCCAAAAATTTGTTTATTAGAAGAAATACAAGTCGTTCTCATAGTAAACCAATGGAAAAAAATTAAAAAAAAAAAAAAACATTATAAGTTATCGTCTGGTAATTTTTCAAAGCAGAGTGACAAAATTTAATTAATTGAAAACGATTTGGAAATTTTGAGATGTGCCCCAGCGGTATTTTGTCTGGTAGGTACCTAGATCTACGTCACTGAACTACAGTGAACCAGTGTATCACTTCGTATCTGACACATCGTCAAATACGATTCTACTTGTGCAGAAACAATATAGGAGAAGAGGTATATACTATACAGGTATAGGTACCTGAATCTGAAATTCATTTTACTTATTATATAATAACGATGAGGAAACGATTGCATATTGTGATGTGTCTCCAATACTTCTCATTTTTCTTTTCACTTTCTTTTTTCTTTTCCCGAACATTTCAACTTACATTTATTTTTACCATCAGGCACCACCCACCACCACCCCCAAATTACAACCGGACATTTGTCCGGTAGAATACTATGTCTGCACGCCTCTGGTCCTCACAACCTCATTCAGCAAGTCACCGATGAGGCGATGAGTCGATGACCACTAAATATTAAGCTACTAACACGCCATCTAGGCTTCTAGAGGTGGGGAAGACGGGGGTGTGGGTGAAAATAATCACGACACGCGACACCGAATCGAAACGACACTCACATTTATATAATTTTATTATTATTTAGTACAGAACTGTAAACTAATTTTTAAAAACTGAAATTATTTATCAGTTTCAGTTCGAGTTTTCAGTTCAATTTTACAGTATTTCTTCGGTTCGAGTTTCAGTTCAGTTTCAGTTTTTTCTAATTCAGTTCGAGTTTTTTTCAGTTTTTTCAGTTTTCAGTTTTCAGTTCGATTTCAGTTTTTCCAGCCCTGTTTACAGGTCTTTGAACCTTCCTGGAGGTCAAGCAGGGAAACTTTGGACATCATTTTGAGCGTTAACATACACACTCAACTATCCTGAGCAACTTTGCTAAGTTTTTCCTCAAAAAAATATTAATTTAATATCATTTATGTGATATTGAAAATTCAAAACGTGACCATTTATATGCCACGGCCTAAGAACTTTTGACCTTTGGGTTGAAAAAAACCCCATTTGGGGGGGGGGGTGGAGGACAATTTCAATCGATGGGAAAGTTAGAGGAGATACTCATATAAACATAGAAGAAAAAAAATTAAATTGTAGCGTAATTCTTCAAAAAAAACATCGATTACAGAAATATGGACATTTTCAGAGAATTACCCACGTTTGTTATTCTTCGATATTTAAAGTTGAAAGATTTTAAATTTATTTCTTGATCAAGTTTCTCGAAAACCTTCAATTTAGATTCATGATGATTGTGAGTGTCTTTAATGATTTTAAAATGTATTCCTTTTTGTAAATACATCTCTTCATTGCTTGAAACAAGTGGTGTTTTGATGAAAACAGAAGAAACATAATTCCATTTCTCGCATCTCAAGATTTTAAAATGTGTAAACCAGATTTCATATCATATTTTCATTTGAAATAACAAACAGTTACAAAATAGAGATCAACAACTAACAAAAGCAAATTCAATTAATTAAATTTAAACTAATTCCTTGAAATTAGTCACTTTTCTCATACTGTTCTAGTAATTAGCAAATTTGTAAGGATTTATAAAAAATGATTATCAACTATATGATAACCTTTGACTATACATATATGGACTGCTACTTGCAGTGTAAATTGGCACATACAACATGGTAAGAGGCAAATCAGGATTTGCAGTGTTCCCATTGGTTCCCACTGTAAAAAATGATTTGTGATAAGTCCGCTGAGCCGCTGATTGGCTCATAGCATATTTTTTCAAGTATTGACGCATGCGCATTGTGAATCCCGATTTAGCTCTTATTGAAAATCACAGATGTTGTATGTGCCAAACTGTAATTTTTTACATGTGTGGTAGCAGTCCATATATCTATAGTCAAAGATGATAACTGATAACAAACTTCGCGCATGTGCACTACGCATTTTGCGACTTGTATGTTGGGGACACCGTTTTACATTACACATATGCAGTCATTAGCAGTCTATATATAAAAGTCTATGAAAATTACAACCCTAAAGCGAAAACTCGTGAAATTAAAAATAAAAAACGAAATCGAATACCCCAAAACTTTTTGTTGATGTTATTTCGGACTTGGTTTGAAAATTTCAATTAATCGAAATACGGTATGTGAATATTTTCTCATATTATGATTGTTCCAAAGTTTTTATTACATTGAACAGTTTTTCATTAAAGCGAAAGTAAGTTTTACTACGATTTTTCAAATCAAAACATCATGGTGTACCCTAATATGGGCCACATGGAAATCTGATAATGTTGACACTTTTTTGTGCATTCTTATCAGTAGATAATTTCGGATTCGAGCAAGGCTAAGGATTTATTGATCACATAATGAAAATACACCAGGAATTTCCCTATCGGTGTCAACTTTCAGAATATTGAAGGTGCTTGTTTGAATGAATGTTCCATTACACCGAGATACGTCAAGTTTGGAACTTTTAAGCTCTTACCTAGGTAGTATTGCAGTATATTTGTTCGTATTGTCTTAATTCTAAGTCCTAAACGTTTTTGACTCGAATAAACAATTCTTTATACGAGTTTTCTGCTTTAATTTACGCATTTAAGGGGTGGTCCATATTAGGAACCCAAAATTTAATTTCCCCATTTTGGAACTTTTTAGGAGAAAATTTTTTTGATCAACTTCGGATTTTTTGGGGAGGTTCAGCTTTTGGATTTTCATAGCAGCCAGATGTAGGTCCATTTTAAGCTATTCATCTCATTTTTATCTCCATTGTAGCGTCGTCGGCATTCAAAAACAAAAATGTGGTCCATATTAGGTGCCCTTACTCTTATATGTTTTGAATTTATTCACTTTTTAGCTAATTTTTTCGCTTGGGTGTTCGAATGAAGTAGTCACCCGGTATGGTGTCGCTGAAAATTTTGAGTAACGCAAATGTAGTTTCGAAAACTACGCATTTTTGTAAGTAAGGTACGTTTTTTGATTTTAAAATCTCTATATCTAATTATCTGAAAATAATATTTATCAAAAAGATTTTCATTATACACCATTGGAAAGAACGTAAAATTTTCTACAAGATAGCAATGTAAAAACCATATGGTGCAGCTGAAAATTTTGGGTAACGTGAATGTAAATTTTCGAGAAGTACGCGTTTTCGTAGCTAACTTGAGGTAATTATGTTTTTTGAATTTGAAATGTCCATATCCAGTAAAAATATAAATTGATCAAAAAGATTTTTATTATACACTATACACCATTGGAAAGAACGTGAACTTTTTCAAGATAGCAATTTGAAAACCATATGGTGCTGCTGAAAATTTTGAGTAATGTGGACTTGAAGTAATGCAAATTGGCACTTCCCATGTTATTTAGGGGAAACATACTAAACGCGCGAAAAAACTAGAAATGGCACAAAATGGTGGTCCATTATACTCATAGTATCCTAATTTTTACAAGTGCGAAAAATTGCCTCCTCTACTATTGGTCCAAGGTTTAGCCGTTAGTAAAATAGAGTACGCTCGTATAACTCACTTTCAAAAAATCTAAAACATTGTGCTCTTCGGGAGTTTCTTTAGGAATTTTACTTTCCAATGGTTCAATCGTATCTGGTGGAGTTAGAGTTATTCCTTTGAAAAATTCATTCATTTTGAAAATATGTACATGCCTAGTGATTAAATCTCCTAAAAAGAAAAGAAAAATAATGTAAAAACAAAATGAAAAACATACACATTGTAGCATATTCAAGTTATTGAATCTTAATTCTTAATAATTACTAAATAAATTTAACTATCAAAATCTTGAAACCTCATTGGTTTACGTATTGTTCGATGAACACACGACTTGTACATACTACCACTATATTGATTCACAGTACCTCTCCTCTCTCTATTCACAATAATACGATTGAGTTTCTTTGATTCTTACTTTACGTTATTTTTGTTAATTTTGGCTACATAACTTTCAGCCATAATACTTTTGACGTTTACATTATCGTTACCAGTTAATTTAATATGACTTACATGCTTAGTTACATTAACACCATTGCAATCTAAAATATGATAAATAAATCGGTTTAGGCGTTGGATAATAGTTCCTTTTTTCCATTTTCTTTCAGAACTAAGTACTCGAAAATAAATATTATCATTTACGTTAAATTCTTTAGCATCCTTGCCTTTAAAATCTTTGCATTGCTTTGCTTGAGCTTCCTATACTTCATTAATAATATCTGAATGACTATTAACTTTACGATTAATTTGCAACTGGTTTGGAGCAACGCCAGTTGTTTCATTTATCACAAAACGATAATCGATTAAAAAACTATTTACGATTCTATTAATTTCGCTATCTTTACATTCTAAATTTAGGTGCAGAATTTTCTTAAATTTATCTTTAAAAGTTTTCACAAAACTTTCTGCAGCGCCTTCACTTTGAGGACGATGCAGAGGAGAGAATAACTGTTTAACATCATTTTTAACAAAATTCAATAAAATCATCACATTTAAACTGACGTAAGCACCATTATTCGTTATAAAGAATTGAGGAATACCCATCTTGCCTTATAATCTTTAAAACACTGCATACCTACAATGGAAGTAATATTAGGTACATGGTAAATTTCAGGGCATTTGGAATATTCATCAATTATAATTAGAAAATTTTTTCCTTTATAAGAACAATAATCAGCGTGAATGTGTTCACCAACATTACTTAGAATTTTCCAAGGTTTTATACTACATTTCATTACGTTCCCGCTATTTTTACAACAATTCTGACATTTTTAACCATTAATTCCATATCTTTATTTTATACCTGGCCAATAATAGGGTAAGTGCGGGATAGTCGCCACACCAACTTTTTGTTTTACTCACAAAATGCGTTTTAATTAATGATTTTTTTTTTCGTTTTTGCATCAATAGATAGAGAATTTACTCTACTGTACTATATCATGAGGGCAACTTTAGAGGACGCTTCACTCCTCTAAAATTTTGGAAAAACCAAATTCACTTTTTCGTGGCGATTATCCCTGTGGGATAGATGCCACACCACTACAATTGATAATTTTTGCATTAAAAACTGCTTTATCGAAAGAAATATTGTTAAAAAAAGAAACAAACATTTTTATCTACAAAATTCACAACAAAATTCTTCAGCAGGCCTGCATTCCTGTACATTCTTCATGGGCATCCCACAAACAAGTTAAACATTTTATCCAGATTTCTCCTGCTTTATCCTCTAAAAAGCCTTCTGCAATAAAATTTTATGCATTAATTATTGTTTTTAATATCATTACACCACGTGAAATCATTACAAAATGATTTATCGTTGCAGTACATGCATTTGTTATGATGGCGTCACCACTACGGCGCGTTAATTTATAACGAATAAATATGTAAATAAAAGATGCATATTATTACTTCCAAAATAATCTTCATTGAAAAGAACAATTTGAAGATATAACAATGGCGCAGTTCAATTGTGTTAATATAATCATGTTTAGATGATAAGTGTCAAACACATTTTTAATCGTTGACTGTTAGTTTCCGTACATCACCTTTGTTCATCATGGAGGTATTATTGGTGGCCATGAACGCTCTAAATACTAATTTACAATGATTAGTAGAGCAAATGCAGCGAACAACAGTTCAGCCAGTTCAGCAAACTTCACGTACTCCTATAAACCCACCACAGATAACGCCGAATATTCAGTTACAGCGATTCAATGAGTCTGCGGAAAGCATTTCCAACTATATCGATCGTCTGGAAATGTATTTTGATCTCTATAAGGTGGAGAATAATGCCAAGGTAGAAATACTGCTCACGTTATTGTCACCAAAATGATATACTCTCTTAATAACCTTGGTGTATCCGGAGGCTGCTAGTGATAAAACGTTCGAAGACCTAAAAAAGCGTCTTTTGGACCATCTGAACCCGCCACCGCTCCAAATACCAAGTCGACATGCCTTTTTAAACCGAAAAAAGCACGAAGGTGAATCCATCGCTCATCATGTCGAAGATTTACGTCGGTTACCTGCATTGTGCAAATATGATGCTAATATGCTGAAGGAAATGCTGCGAGATGTTTTTGTCAATGGAATTCGAGATAAACAAACGCTCGATTACTTGTTTAGGGCTGATGATCTAGACTTCGATAAGACGCTTAAAATGGCACTTGGCATGGAGAAAGCTGCAGCCTGCACCAGCGAAATGTTGTATAGTAAAGCTACGACCTCTATGGTAAAAAAGGTAAATACAAAAAATCATCGTAATTCCTTAAACCATCTTCTACAAGAATAGAGAAGAAAATAGAAATATCGTCAAAATCTGCCGATTACTGCCATTACTGTGGAGAAACGAAGCACGCAAGGGTAAAGTGTACCACAGAAAACCTATCATCGGCGGATTTAAGGTTTTGCCGCCTACAAACCAAGTATCACCTTCCGCCCCTAAGGCCCCGAGTTATAGGAGCGATAGCAACTTTTTTTTTTCTTCTGAATAATAATTTCTAAATAATGATTTTTACTGATTTCTACGTTTCTTAGTTTTTGCCTCGCGACAGAACCAGGAATGGAAATTGAGGATGAAGAAAAATTTTTCTTTTGCACTGCGTATTTTTTGTAAAAAAAAAAAAAAAAAAAAAAAAATAGTAGACCTATATTTATTTCATTATACATATCCATCTGTCTATCAGTCAGTGACCTAAAATGTCAAAAATACAAAACATCTACTCATTTATAAAATTATTACAAAAGCAAAACAGAAGGAATTGAATTTTTTACATTATCTTTCTTCGACTTTTCACGGAGAGGTGTGTATACGCGCAGTTGGTGGGTTGTGCGGTGCACAGCGTATGCTACCAAAATATCTGCTATCCCAAATCACCCTAAAAGTGCGGAATGTTTAGTGTAGGCCTACAGTTTTTTTTCTTTCTTCTTCTTCTTCTTCTTTCTTCCTTTCTTTTCTTCCTCTTTTTTCCCTTCCTTCAAAAAATGCCGCCCCTAAAATTTTGCCGCTCCAAAGTATGGCTTGCTTTGGTTTGTAGGAAAATACACCGCTGAAACCTATCCTATACCTTTTGTAAACGTGAAGGGCATATAGCAAAGGTGTGCTAAAAGAAGAAATGCTATAAGCGTAATCAAGTGAAACATCTCGTACCAGTCAACGATAGCAATCAATCAGAACGCTTAACTTTCCTGATCGATATGCTTCATCGTGTTGGCCGTATATGAGATGACGAGTACCCTCCGCTTTATCTTCAGGTGTTCATGAATAGAATACCAATTGAGCTGGAGCACCAATCTGGAGCTACAGCAAAATTTAAGGAAAAGTCAATATACTTCGAAGTGTACGTTGTTGATGACGCATATTTACTGTTACTTGGCCGCAGTTGGATTGTCGAATTAGATATCTATGAGACGCCAAAACAAGACTCTGGAATACATCAGGTAGCTGAAACTTCGTTCAATGAAAAAGAATTACTATCACATTATGCAGCAGTTTTTGAGGTAGAAATCGGAGCTGTTAAGAATTATTTGGCATTTCTACAGCTTAAAGTAACGCAAACCCGATTTTTCAATGCACCAGTCCAGTTCCTTTGGCAATTAAGGAGGATGTTGAAAACAAAATACAGCGTTTAGTTAACCTGGGAATATATGTGAAAATTGACATCTCGCAATAGGCATCTCCAGTAGTGCCTGTAATTAAAGCTAACAGTGAAATTAGGCTGTGTGGTGATTACAGCGATACAGTCAACCCACAACTCATGGTCACGCAGCATTCATTTCCTGGCCACAAGGAAATTTGTGGTGAGCGTTTCACAACTCTTGATGTGCATTCAGCATTCCTACACCTGCCAGTAGATGATGAAACTTCGCAGATTTTAACTATCAATGCAAGCAAAGGGTTATTTCGGACGACTCGCCTTATGTATGGCATAAGCTCAGCCCCCGCTATCTGGTAGCAATACGTTGACAGCATTTCTTCATCATTTCTGGTTTGTGTTGTTCACGAAGATATACAGTAGAATCCCGTTATAACGTTTTTCTGGGCACTGACATGAAATAACGTTATAAGAGAGAAAACGTTATTTGCTGGAATGCCTTTTTTAGTAGATTTCCGCTTATCTAGAAATCCACTATTGCAGTAGTCTTGGTTTGTTTTTTTTATTTATTTACTTGTTTCCCTATGTGCACATTTCTATGGCAAATAGATATACAAAAAACACCGTTTTGGGCTTATACATGTCATATGAATATCTTATCGACATACTTTTGAGTTGAGCTTCAATTAATGTCAAATAGATATTGAAATTTTTCATTAATTAGAAAAAGATATTGAAATTCGAACTCAACTTGAAAGTATATCTATAAGATATTCATAAGACATGTATTAGCTCAAAATGGTGTTTTTCGTCTACTTATTTGCTATGTAAGAACAGAAACAGGATATCTATCAGCCAAAGTGTGCACATAGGGTTGTTTGTTGAAGCCTTTTCTTTCTGACGCGTTTTCTTCAGTTTAACTAGACAGATTGATTCAAAATTTTTACAGTAGGTGTAGATCATTAAGAACAAGAGCTGATTACTTTTTGGTGCAAGTCTATCCACGGGAAGCTGAGCTTTGGAGCTTTAAGCTCATTTTAGGGACATTCCTTTCTGACGCGATAACTCTCGTTAGACTGAACTGATTTGCATAAAATTTTCATGGTGATTAGTAGGTGTATAGAAGAATAGCTAATTAAATTTTGAAGTTGATCAATGCATTGAAAGCTGAGCTTTTCAACTTGAAAGTTTATATCAGCGTAAATTTCATGTTCTATAGGTAATTATGGTTTTTATGAATGCTTGCCTAAAGCTTACAATATGTTTGTCTAAAGTTTACCATATAAGAAAAATGGTGTATAGAAGAAGAGTAGATTAAATTATGTTTGCACAGTAAAAGGAAGTCCACTATTATGACACAGTGTGTCTAGTTTTTTCATAAAATAAACATACACAATTGTGATAATATAATAATACCTATATATTTCATGAGTGCACGTCCACATTCAGTCATTAAAACTTATTATGATTCTTACGTTAGTGAAGTACAAAAATCTTGATTAGCATTCATTAATGCATATTAATTAATTAAATAGTATGCAAAATTATTGCTTTCATGATCGTATTTTAAGGATTTCATGAAATGTAATAGACAGAAATGGATGATTTTTGAAGGTATTGTTGATTAAAGTCTGCTTAAATTCATCAAGGGGTGTTTTTTCAAATTCCATGTTCTAAAGTAAAATAATTATGACAGTTTATGCAAAAATAGCAATAAGAATCGATACCGTTTATTTGTAGCTGAAGAAAGGTATTAGGAAACTAGTTATTTTCCGCAAATAACAGGTTCAAAAATCTTATAACTAGGTAAAAACGCACTTGGGACCAAAAAAATTTGATATTATAAGCGGGAATTCGTTAAACCGAGGAAACGTTATAAGCGGGAAAATTTGTACGTAGTTATATGGAAGTTTTCAAGGGACCAGAGAAATTAGACCTTAAAAATGGGAATTCGTTGTATGTGGGAACGTTATAACTTGATTCTACTGTAATTATTACTGGCAAAACTACATCTGAGCATATAAATCGCGTCAAAGACATATTATATGTATGCTTGACCAATAGAATACATAGTCTACAACCTATCTTGAAAAAGTGTTCAACCTGCGGGATTTTTTGCGGACCAAAAAATTTAGCTGGCAATAGGTAGATATAGGTTGGGCATTAGAAAATATGATAATTCGACGGTGGTCGCGGTCACAATGAGGAGCTGGGACCTAAAAACCCTCTTTTTTTGACCTTCAAGAAGACCAAAAAAACACAATGGGGTTGGAAAGGGGGGTGTCCACTGAATATAAATATGAGTTCAGATCTACTAGCTGCTGCCACAACTGCATTTTATTGCAGTTTTTATGCAATTTTCACAATTTTTCACGCTTAAATTCCTCTATGAGTATAATTATGCCTGGGGACCAAAAAAATCGCTCACACATTGGTAAAGGAACGCATTTCGAATTTCCCAACCCTCGTTCTTAAAAATTTGTGCTCACAATACCTAGTTATTGCATATTGAAGTTGCCCATGTATATAAATTCAGCTAAAAATGCATATCTTCAACTTTTTCAAAAAGTAACCTTGCGACCAATCAAAGTGGGTTAAAATTTCACATAGAATTCAAAAATCATAAGGAAAACCATTTTTCATCTTATCTAAGAAACTTTAGGGCGAAAATACAATTTTGGGACACATTAATTAGAATACTAATAATAGTACAGGTAGGGTTTTGCTTGCTAAGTTGGCTATCAAGCTGAAATTTGGTATATACATCTGGTGTAACATACTTAACAACGTACTAAAAGTTTATGCGAATCTGGTGTGTGCGACCCCTGATATGGTGGATTTTAGCTCCCCAAAATCAGTTTTTCGCTTATAATTTCTTACCTTTTGGTTATCACAAAAATAGCTCGGTAATATTTTATTTTATATTCAATTCTCTACGATATGATCTATAGAACATATTTCTATGATGAATAGTGGCAGAGTAGTGGCTTCCTGAAGAACAGTGGTGTGGTGGAATACTTCAGATACCAGTAATTTTTTCAATTAAAGGCGCAATATGTTATTTATGTGTCATAATATTCAAGTAAGTGCCAAGAAAATATTTTTGACAATGATACTCATATGATAAAGCTAGCAAAATAAAAGCCTCCTTTTTAACAAAATGGATTTCAAAAATATATTCATTTCGAGGAAAAACATAAAAAAAATCATTCACAATCGGGATTTTGCACATTTTTTTGGAAAAAAATTGAGCTCACTTGATCACATAGAACTTGAGAAAAGAATTCCAAACTTTACATTTTACGACATGCGCTAAAATGTAAGGTTTCCGCGGAAGCACCAGTTATGACGTTATAACATTGGAACCTCGCATAAGCGTTTTTTCACGGTTATTGAGCCAAAACAGCGCTATTTACACACATTTTTAGGTTTTGAAATTAATGAAGATGGACTACACAAAACTAATGAGAAAACTGAAGCCATCGTAAATGCACCTGTACCGACTACGATCACTGAAGTGAAATCCTTTATAGGCTTAGTGAATTTTTATGGGAAATTTTGCCTAAATATTGCGACGATAGCTCATCCGTTGTATGAATTAACAAAGGATGGTAGCGTGCGCGCATGGTCGTCAGAGTGCGTTGAAGCATTTCGAATGATTAAAAATGAAATTTCATCTGATCGGGGTTTTAATACATTACTCACTGAAATTGCCTTTAATACTCGCAGTAGATGCCAGTCCAATTAGTACTGGAGCAGTATTATCACACGCAATGGTTGGAATGGAACGTTCAATTGTGTTTGCTTCTCGTATATTATCGACTATCGAGAAGAATTACTCGCAGTAGAACAAAGAAGCACTGTGTGCCTTGGTGGTACTGGAAAAACTGTTCGCTTTGTTTGGTATCCTGGAAGTACTGGTATCGGATAATGGTGTAGCGTTTGTGCATAGGGATTATCAAGCCAGTCGCACTGTATCACACCGCTTCTAATGGGTAAGCTGAGAGGTATGTATTTATACTAAAACAGTCGTTGAGGTCTCTCAGGTATTTCAGAGGCTCGATGTAGGATCGCCATGCACCAAATACAACTATGAAACAGTCACCTGCGAAATTGTTTTTGGGGCGAGAAATACGTTCGTTGGATCTCATGAGGCCCGATTCGTTGACCCCAACTTCAAACTAGGGGAAAGGGTACCTTTACGCGATTTCACTGCAGCTAACCAACGTTGGGTAGTAGGCGTAGTAGTGGCTAAGGATGGAATATTACACTACATTATCCAGCTTGGCGATAAGTTGGTTTGTAGACATACACAATAGATTCATCGAATTGGACAGGATGTGCCCACAGCGCATTACAAAAGCAGGAACATTCAGTCACCAGCAATTTTGTCACTGGAGCTCCACCATTAGCAGCTCCACCACCGGCAACTTAGTCACCTGCAGTTCAACCACCAGTAGCTTCGCCACCAGCAGTAGTACCAGAAATTTTAGCATATTTCCAAACTGTACCCCAAACTGGCCACTTAAACTGCAGCACACTAGAGCGCGCTATCCACTTACGTGACTTCGTGTTATCACAACATGGTTTTTTCCGGTTGTGGTCGGGTGCGTTCGGATGTAGTCGTTTCAACTTGTTTTTTACTTTTCTTCGTGATATGTCTTTTCTATGTTGTGTAAAATAAATGTACTAAAAGTCGTTTTAATCCTTAATTATTTTGTAATGTAACAAAACAAAAGTAAGAAAATGTAACTTCTATTCTCTATGTCATTATAACACAATTTTAAATCTTATCCTAAATTAAATTTTGTAATGTAACGAAAGTAAAAAAAAAGTAACTTCAGTTTTCTGTGTCGTGGTAACACAATTTTAAATCTTAAATTATTCTGTAATCTAACAAAAGTAAAAAAAATAGTAACTTCAGTTTTCTATAACGTAGTAACACAATTTTAAATCCTAAATCATTTTGTAATGTAACAAAAGTAAAAAAAAAAGGAACTTCAGTTCTCTACAGCATAGTAACGTAATGAGCGCGAAAATGACAATAGTGATATAATGAAATATTTTCTGAAATTTGATTTTGACGGCCGAAGCCGTGAACCATCATATGACGTTGAAGATTAATTTTTTTTTTTAATTTTTTATTGCAATGATGACATATAAATTGATCCATGATTGTGACATATCGTTTTGGTAATTTACAAAAAAAAAAAAAAAAAACATCGAAAAAACATAACACAACGTTATCATAAATTCAGAATTCAGACAGAAAAAAGACAAAGTTGAAACGACCACATCTGAACGCACCCGACCATAACCGGAAAAAGTTCCTCTTTTGGCATAACATTAGACCCATGTGTTATCACATAGGTAATACAATCATATTAAAAAAAAAAAAAACTCAAGGAAAAGAATGTAGTTTTTAGAAATTTCTCATGGTATGATTTTTCTATAAAAAAAAATCTCTCGAGAAAAGGGATGTACGAAAAGGATCAGTTGAGGTGAGGAATGTAGCTTTTAGGTATGTAAGTTATCGTGGTAAAATTTTTCTATATAAAAAAAAAACATCTCTTGAGGTAAGGAATGTATAAAAAGAATGACTGCATTGAGGTAAGTACTTAGTAAGAAAGAAAAAAGAAGTAAAAAATTGTAGAAAAATTCATGTAAAATTACCACCTGCGAGGGTTTCGAATCACGGATCTATGACTCAATACAACTTTACACTGCTGTAACCACTCATCCATGGCAGTCGGCTGCCCGAATTGCAATGAAAAGGATATTCAAACGCACAAAGTAAACAATGTGTACACATGAATATTGTTATTAGCTCATTATTATGGAATAAAAATCACCTTTGAATAACCACGTGCAAAATTAATGTGAAGATATAAACATAAATAAAAGCACGTGGAAAATTAATGTAAATAAATAAAAAGTAAATAAAAAACCACGTGCTTACTACGTTTAAGGTAAAGACATTGATACCTAACGGCATTGTGGCTACGCTGGAAAACAAAAAAAGCAAAATATAATGCACAACTAGAGAAATACAAGGTGTACGTGCCGAAATTGAAAACCTTATGGTCATTAAGAAATCAAAACATCTCGCTACTTTCAATAACAATAAGATTCTCAAAAACAATGAGAATTATAAAAACATTTAAATTAGAATAAACAGTGGCGAAACGCGACTAAAACCTAAAATAAATAACTTGAAGTCTCGCTTCGAAAAAATGATAATCAGTGATTGCGGTGAGACACCAACAACAATCGCATCTTTCGGAAAATATATCCGCGCCTTAAGCGCCCAGAAACCATAATGTACAAATGCGAAGTGTGTTTTTTTCCGCCTGTAATTACATAGTTAAAAGTGGAAACGTTGTCAAGAGTTTTTAATTCGAAATTAAAACAATACTAAGTAAGTTGTGGCAAAAAGCTCGCCAAAACACTCATATAGTTTGACCGTGACTATTTTGGGGTATAGTTTGGAAATATGCGAAATTAAGGCCCATCGAACCACTCAGAGGCTTAATTTATAAGGAAAGGATGATGTTATGATAGTTTCTAATGCCGCCACTTCATTTCTTCTCTTCAATATAAAATTTGGATGTTACACAAGCAGCAGATTTCTTGGGCAGGCCATGATTACTTTGCTTCTTAGCTTTTACCTCTGGTACAGGTGCTACTTTTTTAAAAGCTTGTTTGGAGTTCGCTCATCACTACGTAGAGTAGGCCTATCAGTTGATGTGATAGCAGCTGAGGAAGTTGTCAAAATTGAAGTGTATACTGCAGAAGAACTTGAAGGAATTGCTGATGTTGATGTTCATACTGCGGTGGAAGTTGTAGGAATCGCTGATGTTGAAGTGAACATTGTAGTAGAGGTTGAAGGAACTACCAACACCGAAAAAGACACTGTGGTAGAAGTCAAAGGCGTTACCGACATTGAAGCGAACATTGTAGTGGAAGTTGAAAGAAAAACTGATGTTGAAGTGGATGTTGGGGACGAGGTGGATGCAGTAGTTGAATCATCAACATGTAGACATAATTTGGAATTATATTAAGATCAAAAGAATAAATGCCTATGACTGTAAAGCTAGAAGTACCATTAACAGTTGAAATTGACGCATTCCATGCCACATTCAAAACCTTACCGAAGTTGAAACGAGTCATGTGGTGAGCCTTTCATTTCTTTGCACTTCTTTATTTGCTTCTTTATAGTAAAGGTTTTCAAAGATGTAAAGAAACTTTTATCCAAAGGTTGTAAATAATGCGTACAATGACTTAGCAAGCAAAGAAGTCCGACGTCATTTTTAAAAGCAAAATGTAATAAATCGACGTTCAAATGTGAAGTATGATCATTCAAAATTAATAAAAGCTTTCCATTCGGTTTTTTTGGCAAAAAATGCGTTTGCAGCCGTTGGTGAAAAAGCTGAGAATTTACGTAGGCAAATTGTGGGTTCATCTTCACTTGAGATCTGACTGGCATATTAGCTTTGTATGCTTCGTTGTAATTCTTACCTTTGAAAACGCAGAATGGAGGATAGAACTGTCCTTTGGCATTAACACAACAGATTACTGAAATGGTTCCACCCTTTTTACAGGAGGTGATTATCTGTACTGAAGTGTTCTTTTCAGCGACAACTTTTTCTCTATTTGGACTGTTATTCAACTTTAAACCTGTTTCATCTACATTGAAAATATGGGATGGTTTATTTTTAATACTTAATTCCGTCAGAACTTCCTCTAACAATTCAAAATATTTCTGAAGTTCAGTCCTATTCATGCCAAGACATCGATTGATAGAAACACCTTCGGGTATTTGAATGTTAAGACTGGGGTTTCTATCTATAACATTTCTAAACTAATCTCGACCAGCTAGTTTTGGAGAATTAAATGGGTGTTTCAAACCCAAACTTTCGGCCAATTCATATGCCATAAGTCAAACATCATTTCTTGTAGGAGTAAATCCACGTTTCTGCAAAGCTTTTATATGATTTACGAGCTTTTGTTCAGTTTCAGATCCAAAAATTGACTTTTTACCTTGAACTGATATCCCCTTAAGGGCCGCCCTTCTCTGACCTTCTCTTTAACGAACGCCTTGGTATCCCATATTTTCTCGATGTAGGATGTAAGTTTTGCTCAATTTCGCAATTCTTCTACCGCAGCATCACATGCCTCTTCTATCCACTGCTTTCTCGTGGTCTTACAAATATATCTTTGCGGCATCTACAACCATTATTGATTTTATTGCGTTTTTTTCCATAGTTGGTATACCCTATACTGTGGCAACAATCCCTCACTTTCTGTAAGGTAACTATCCCATATTAGGGGGATAGTTGCTATAGCTAATAACTCGTCACTATTTATACTAATTTTCCTGAAAATAGGCTCAAACGAAAGAGAAAAGCATGTACTACAAAAATATGTACTTACCTCGGATCATTTTCTGGAATTTGTAATCATATACCAGGAGGAACAAAATGCTATATTTGGTTTTAACATACTAATGATAGGGAGCTCTACAGGAAGAATGTGGCATCTAACCCACCCACGACGACTATCTCGAACCCACTCTAATATTATCTCGCCGTTGATTTTATATTAGTGATACCAAAATGTTTATGAAGTTCATTTAAAACTTCACTGCGTGAAGTTGCGGGAACTGCAAGTTAATTATTTTTATAAATTACAGCAGAATCTCGTTATAACGTTCCCGCATATAATGATGAATTCCCGTTTTTAAGGTCTAATTTCTCGGTTCCCTTAAGCACTTCCATATAACTACTTATGTATATATTTTCCCGCGTGTAACGTTTCCTCAGTTTAACGAATTCCCGCTTATAATATCAAATTTTTTTGGTTCTAAGCGCGTGTTTACACCATCATAAGATTTTTGAACCTGTTATTTCCGGAAAATAACTAGAGTTTCATAATAGTTTTCTGCAGCTACATATAAACGGTATCAATTCTTATTGCTATTTTTGCATAAACTGTCATGAAAATAAGATTTCGCTGCAACATCATAACAATTTCTACAACTTGATCATTTTACTTCAGAACATAGAATTTGAAAAAACACCACTTGATCATTTTAAGCAGACTTTAATCAACAATACATTCAAAAATCATCCATTTCTGTCGATTACATCTCATGAAATCCTTAAAATACGATCATGAAAGCAATAATTTTGTATGCTATTTAATTAATTAATATGCATTATAGAATGCTAATCAAGATTTTTTTACTTCACTAACGTAAAAATCATATAATGGCTGAATGTGGACGAGCACTCATGAAATACATAGGTAGGTATTATTATTACAATTGTATATGTTTATTTTATGAAAAAAAAAAAGGCATTCCAGCAAATAACGTTTTCCCGCTTATAACGTTATTTCAAGTCAGTGCCCAGAAAAACGTTATAACGGGATTCTACTATAAATGTAATTTATTTTCAATATACAATCCATTTTGGCATAAAAAATAACTTTTAATTTCATTATCAAGTTTATTCATGTTAAATTTTGGCTAGCCTTTTTTAATAGTCTTTTACGTCAAACAATACTTCATTTTTATTTGTTTCTACAATGAATTCTTCAATATTCTAGGTTAATTTTTATCCAGCTTCAGCCAATTGCCGCATTACTTCTTCTAAAATTCGTACGCGTTCTTCCTCATTTTCGGCAGTGCTTAAAATTTCAGCGTAGAACACAAACACTCCTTTGATAGCAATTAAAAGAGCCTCTTTTATTCTCGGGAACTTTGCAGGACCGATATTTATTCCATATCTAAGGTAGTCTTCGATATCTAAAATTACTCACATGAGTAGTAATTAAGGTTAAATCTCGCGATTTTTGATTGAAGGGCAGTTGTTGATGAACATAGCATAGATCGATCTTTGAAAACGTTGATTAATGCTCAATTTTGATATGCTTGTTAATAGTTGTATTATAAGCACCACTTATTTTAACGTGATTTTTACCTTTCAGCAGGGGTATGATAGGTGTCCCCCATTCGCTGTTTTTAACTGGTTCTATTATTCCTAATTTCAGTAGCCTGTCAATTTCCTTTTCAACCAGTTTCTTTAGAGCATATGGAAGTGGTCTAGGTTTGATATAAATTGGTTTGTTATTTTCATTCAGCTAAATATTGATAGCTTCTTTGTTATACTCTCCAATATTATTTTCACTCAAGATTACCTTACAATATAAATATTTCGTTTTCATCATTTCACCTACATTTGATATGGTAACAAAGTTCATTGGCTGTTTATCAATCACCAATTTATTACTTATTTTCAGTATTGGAAATAAATCACGTATCCTATTAAAGTCGGACCTCCTTTTTTAAATACATAAAGATCAATATTCATATTTTTATCATCTAATTCACCGTAATATACCCTTCAGGGCTGAACTTGTTTTATACTTACATATTCACTGAATAATCGATTCGTTTTATTTAATAGTTTTTCTGGAAATAACCGTTGATAATCTTCTTCATATATAGCTGAAATTGGGGAACCTGAATCATATTTTGACCTTCGATTTTAACATTCATTATAACCGGTTTATTTTGATGAATTTTTTCAGAAATTGTGTACAACGACCATAAATCATTTTCGTCGCCACCTTCTTGATAATTTAATTTTGATTTTTCGGAATTTTGCTTTTGTTTACTTTCACGATTATAATCGTGCTTGTTTCGATCATGAGTTTCATTATTATTATTAAGGTTTGAAATGTTTTGACAGCACATATTCCCTAAATGACTTTTACGCTTGCATAGGTATATTACAGTTTAATTCACGGTAACGACAGTTTTCTTTTTCGTGGTTGTTTCTGCCACAAACTACGCAATTTTTCTTTTAAAACAACATTTTTTGGTTTTGTGGTTGTTACGGTGACAATTTTTACATTTCTTCCAATAAGGATAACTTTTTTTTGAGTAGTTATTTTCATTGTTACCTACTGTAATGAAGTGATCGTGAGCTTTCACCATTATTAACGTTAATATTTGACGACGTACCGTTTATATTTTTCGCGTTTTTATTAGCCGATTCTTCACCACTGGCAATTTATAATGCTTTAGTGAATGTAAGATCTGGGCCTACTGTGAATAGTTCTTTTTTAGTATGTTCATTGTTGATACCTGTGACTAAGGTATCGTGAAGGTGATCATCTAACTTGTCTTTATAATCGCTATTTGCCGCAATTATCTTCAATCGGGCAATGTGGTCTGCTACTTTTTCACCATCATTTTGCTTAGCAGAGTGAATTTATACCTTTTTGCTATAATATTAAGCTTCAGTTTGAGATGATTGTTTATTGCTTCTAACAAGTCTTTATAATTCTTGTCGATCGGATTGACGATTCCACGCGAATTGGCTGAACTCTATAAGATTTCTTTCGAGTTGCAAATCGAGGTAATTAAATGTACATGGCTAGGGCAAGGCAAAATATGCTTTTGCATATTTTTCTAGTTGTAGATTATCGAGCATATCAATAATTTCTTTACGAATTAGAACATTACTTTTGTTCTGTGATTTACAAAGCAAACAATCTTTGTTGGTACCTTAATTTGTCCCCCGAATTCGTGATATATATATATATATATATAGTGATCTATGGTCAAAGTGGCATCAGTTTGCACATTCCTCAGAAGTGCATCTAATGTCACATTAACGACACCACAATGGCGAACGGAATGTATAATTTCATAGGTTTTCTTGGAAACAAATTTTTAAAATGATGCCACTTTACCTGTAAACATCAAAAAAATGAGGCTACTACGACCGTAGACCGAAAAAAATTTTTTTGTATGAAAAATAGAATATTAGTGGTAAAGTGGCATCACCCAAATAACCACACCAGTGACATCATGACACAAAGCTGAATCGATGAGCAATGTGATGGTAAAGTGGCATCAAAAAAAAGATGCCACTTTGTAAAAAAGATGCCACTTCACCTATAGACGACGAAAAATGATGCCACTTTATCCATAGATAAATCTATATATATATATATATATATATATATATATATATATATAGATTTATCTATGGATAAAGTGGCATCATTTTTCGTCGTCTACAGGTAAAGTGGCATCTTTTTTACAAAGTGGCATCTTTTTTTTGATGCCACTTTACCATCACATTGCTCATCGATTCAGCTTTGTGTCATGATGTCACTGGTGTGGTTATTTGGGTGATGCCACTTTACCACTAATATTCTATTTTTCATACAAAAAAATTTTTTTCGGTCTACGGTCGTAGTAGCCTCATTTTTTTTAAGTTTACAGGTAAAGTGGCATCATTTTAAAAAATTGTTTCCAAGAAAACCTATGAAATTATACATTCCGTTCGCCACTGTGGTGTCGTTAACGTGACATTAGATGCACTTCTGAGGAATGTGCAGAGTGATGCCACTTTGACCATAGATCACTATATATATATATATATATATATATATATATATATAATATATAATTATAAATTAACAAACTTTTGAAGTTTTGAATACAGTGTTAATCATTTTATGAATATTATTCGATTAAATTACAATTTTACGAAACTGCCATATTATATGGGAATATTTTCCTATTTCCTTTTTTTAGGGAATATTCAGTACATATTTTACCTCTTTTTAGCGCATAAAATATGCGCATATTTCATTGTTTGTAGCGCATATTTTGCCTTGCCCTGGTAATAAAACATAAAAGTAATACCGTGAAGTAGTACCATATAACCTAGGATAACGCGGTTCTTCTCACATTTTTATAAACTCGATTCTCATTGGCTGTTGTAATTTAATGTTTTCATATAAATATAAGCAATGTTGTTTAAGAAATACAGTTCCTTTCTACTCGTCTTATGGTTTAGTTTATTCCAGCAAGAGTTTCGGCCGTTGCATGCCTTCAGTCCTGCAATGCAATAGCTACAGCCATCGCACATTTTATAAATTATCTAGACAGCGTACGCCGTCGTTATTTTTATTTTTGCCCTCGCTTAACTAGCGACAGCCATTTTCATTAATTATATTATCGCCCGTTGCCTAAAAATTGGTGTCTTAACCCGGGACTGAAAAAATTGTTTGATTTCCCCGCTAGGTCCTTTCAGAATTCCCAGTTTTAATTTTATGAGAGAAAAAAAAATATTTCATTTTTTTTTTCTCTCCGAAGTAAGATAATTTTCGATGACGATCTCTCAAAAATCAAATTGCTGTATTTTTCAAATGTGATTTCAAGTTCGACCGAAACCGAAGCGCAATCCTACCGAATATCACTTCCTGAATTTTTAACAGCGAATCTAGTATTATGGTTTCAGCTAGTAAAGTTGCAGTTTAAAGCACAGAAGATCACAGATCTGAATCTGATTTTGGCGGCAATCATTCTGAAAATTCCAGCTTCCATTTTGAATCAACTAGCTAATATCTTCGAAAGCCAAGAAAATGCGAACACAAAATACTGAAAAATTAAATAACGCATAGTACAATTCTACACCACTACCTCTGAAGTCAAATTAGATGAATTGTTCAGGAATGTCACCCTTTGAACACGCAAGCCCACTGTATTACTCAATGATATGAGGTTGCAAGGTGAAAATAGGGGGAGCCACGAAATTCTTCAACGCCTGTGGATACAGCGACTACCACCACGCATACAAGAGCACCTAACTATATCCAAAGATCCACTCGACATTATGGCCACATGTGCTGATAAATTAGCCACTTTCCTTTCTTCTACATGCAGTATCTCCGAATCTCCGAATCTTGAACCCACCATTTGCGCTACTGAATCAAAGATGCTACCCGCTTTAGTGAATCTAGTAGAAAAGCTTGCTGTTCAAGTTGAGGAAATCTCACGAAGAAGCTATGAACGAACACCAGAACCAAGATATAGATTTCACCCGCATTCTCGCTCACGTACTCTTGCTTGTTTCAACTTCAAACAAGGTAGTTCCAGTTTTCTTAACTCCGATGGTCATTGCTGGTACCACCAAACCTTCAAGGATGATGCTACAAAATGCAGACCTGGTTGTACTTACCAAGCACAAAATCTTACTTCAAAATCTTTAAACTGATTTATGGCATGACTGATGCAGTACCAACATCCGACCCAACATTGACGTCATGCTGGTTACATATTTTCGACCCCTTAACCAAAAATACCTTCCTAATAGATTCCAGCAGCGATTTAGGTATACTTCTTAGACTTTCAGACCATCACCATTCTTACAAATGCCAACTCACATTCGTGATCACGTCAGTAATCTCTCAACTATACTTAGCCCTTTATACGAATTATTAAAAGGCTATAACAAGCGCAAAGATAAAACGCCTATGGAATGGAATGATAAGGATTCGTGCGTTTGATGAGGCAAAAAATGCTTTAACCTCTGCAATTAAATTAGCAATAGCTAACGCATCTTACCTGCTTATACTAACAACAGATGCGTCAGATATTAGAATAGGCGTTGTCCTACATCAAATAAGTCCTGATGGGAAAAAAGAGCCTTTAGGTTTCTTCTCGAAAAAGTTAAATGACCAATAAAAGACTAACCTTACGTTCGATAAAGAATTATTAGCTATTTTTGAAGCCATAAGCTATTTTCAAGCCCAAATCAAAGGTCAACCAAACTTCGCTATTTTAATGGACCATAAGCCAATCACACAAGCTATCACAAAAATTCCCATGTCAAATAAACGATGCTGTACGCGAAGAGCTGCGTAACATCATTTAAGTCGGATAAATCAAATTGATCTATCACACCTGAAGAAATAGCGCTCGAACAGAGGAATTGTCCTGAATTACAAGTATGGATAGACAATAAAAACCTCCCATTTCCATTACATCTAGTCATCATTCCGAATTCACAAGAAATATATTTATGGTGTAATTTATTTAGAAATGAATTACGTGCTTTCATACCTCAGAAGTTACACCAACAAATTTTCAAACAAATACATTCGCTTGCTCACCCTGGTCCAAATGTCACATTATGCCTTATGCAAAACCAGTTTATCACACATAAAAAACTTAAAGCTGCTTTAAAATTATCATGGCCCACAATGAACGATTGTCTTACCCTTCCTTCTGTTGGGATTACAAACAGTAACACGTTTAGATAGCACTATAGCACCATGCGAGATCATTTTTGGGAAAACATTACGTTTACCTGGTGAATTTTTTAAGACTACAAAATCTTCCAGTAGTGTACCATCCATTTATGTATATCACTTGAGAAATGCATTTGAAAAACTACGCGCAGCATCATTCCAGCACAAAACGGCTACAAAATTTTTCTACCACCCAGACCTTCATAAAACGACCCATGGCTTCGTTCGCATTAATAGGGTTCGCAAACCCCTAAAATCTGTTTATGAAGGACCTTTCAAAGTATTAAAACAAAACGAAAATTTTTTTCATATTGAATGAAATGGAAATGATAAAATCAACTTTTCTGCTAAACGATGAAGAAACTGATTCAGCTAATGACAATCCAGGAAACACTATTCTGGAAAACGAAAACTCAAACATCAAATCAACCAACGACAGCGAAGATGAAAATTCAACAGCCAATTGGAACACTTTACCATTTATATCAGAAGAAAATTTGAAAAACTCAAAACCAAATCTGATTCGCCCATGAACCACCCGCATTAGAAGAGAAACGAAAATTCCTCAACGCTTATTGGAGGCAATTAATAAAAGTATGAAAAATAAAACTGTTAGATTTTTAATCCCTTTAGGGAATTATAAGATAGTTCCCTGTCATCAATCACATATAAATAACAGAAGCATTCGCCAAAATGTTCATTTTCCAAAAAGTTGTCATAATTAGTAAATGTTTCTGTGAAGTGCAATGTACGAACAAGTTGAAAAAATCAAGGCAGGTGAAGCCATCGGGGCTTTTTTAGAATTTTTCAAAGTACTCAAACCACCGAAGCCGCTCAAGAAGTCAACGCCACCAATCAGTATCGATGAAATTTTAAACTTGATGACAAACATCACTACAAGAAGTATTTTTCTGATCCGTGATATCTTGCCAATAAACGATCTCGTAGTACGAACAAATGATCTCGCTTCGCCACCAAACAATCAAATTAGTGAGCCGCCTTCTACTAATAATGTTACTGCGACCGAAAACGCTCATCATATCATTAACGCAATTTCAACTTCAAATGTGAATTTTACAAAAATAGTAGCATCGTAAATATTATGTTTAAGTCTATATAAACAATAATCAGCTGTTTCAAATTCGAGTAGCGAGGTTCCAACTTTTAAATAAAAATTACAGCATGAATATTACAGCTACATACTCCGTTGATAAGATGTTGGAAAGAGAATAAAATTCTCTACGAAGAAATGAAATTAAAAATTGATGCAATCGTATTTATTTGAGAGAATTTTTGCGTAAAGTTCATATCATGCCAAACACAGATTGAAAGAAGTGTTTACAGAAGCCTCATTATTGCGTGAATTCAGATGAAACTTACGTCAATTGACGCGAAATTTTAATATCTTTAATACATGTTCTCATAGGATCTCACCTAAACCCTCTTATTTTCGTTAAAAATGAAAAAAAAAACCTCAATTTTCCTTCCATAAGCAATGTACATTCGATCATCTCGATTTGAAATGCAACTGCAGCGCTCAGGTGAGCGTGGAATCGTCAATTAGCAGGACTCACTAAATCGGTAACCAATTGAAACATCTCCGAATTTTGGGTATTGAGCAATATACACGTCTTCTTTTAATCAGGAAATTCGTTCATTCGAAAATACACTTCCCTTCGACTAGTGAAGACTTTCCATTTACCTTTGTATATTGGCGCATCGTCAATGATTTGAACGACTGAAATCGCATCTGGTTCAGCTGGTATTTTTTTTTTTTTTTTTTTTTTTAAATCATATTCATTATTTTAACACGTATTTACGTAAAATTAATACTTCAGCGTGAGTGAGTAAAAAAACGAACTTTCATGTTACAACATTTTACAATTTACGAATTTTGCAGCAAGCATTTTCTTGATTGACCTTTTCTAAAAACCTCGTCGCCATTGTAGCATATTTAAGTCATTGAATTGAATGCCATGTCAACACTGGGCATTAAGGCACTGGCTGCCAACCTTTACTTTTCAAATGGAATTGGTTATTCCCTTCTTGTTTATTTGTACCCATTTTGCAGGGAAATCGGAGTTAAATAGAAAATGTCACAGTTGACTGTCTTATTAGTGGTAGAATAATTTTCAGAAGGCGTTATTATATGGCTTGATAATAAATGGATAAGTGATTCAGGTATAATCAGCGCAAAAATCTCATTTTGTTGATAACATAATAAGAGTTGAACTACAAACTTCTAAATAAGAAATTATTTTTAAAATTACTTTAATGAATTTTAAGGCTAATTAATTCATTTCAACTGCATTACAACTTCTTTGCATTTGAAAAAATCAATTTTAAATAATTTGAAAAGAAATTTTTTTGGTGATTGTACCCGAATTACTTGGACGCACGGTATATCAAAAGTTATTTATGAACATTTTTGAAATGTCTATCTATGTTGAAATATACATTTTTAAGATTTTACAGCAATAGCATCTTGTACTATGTATGTGTAACATACATTTCTCATAATTTTATATGAGAGGAAGGCCCTGAAAAAGAAGACTTTTTAAACTTTAATTTTACCATTGTTTAAAAACCTTTTTGTTTCTATACATTATAATAAGTACCAGACAAAATGAACTGTTTTGTAGGCGGAGAAGCAACTTCGTGAGTTTTGCAAAAACGGATATAAGGCTCTGCCGACAAAGGACACCCTTTTAAAAATATTAAACGTGTAAAAGGTTCTTTTCAAGCGAAAGATCACAGCTGAACGCAGTGGTGCCAACCGCATGTTAAGGAAAACATGAAACTTCTTTTTGTGAACGATTCAAAGTTCAAGGCATGTGAAGAAGACATAAAATTCATTTTTCAGTTTTCGGGATGGGTTTGAAGATGGATAGCGTAAAAAATGAAGGAATTATAAACTGCTATTTATTTTTCAACTTGATAGAAAATACATCATAAAATGATCCCGAATTAGTTTTTTGCGATTTACTTGAAACTTCTTATAATAGAGATAGTCACTTTTACCGCGGAGGGCTCAATTTTTTAAATGATAATCATGGAAATATGCATCCCACAAGGTTGGGATTTTTTGAGATAAGTAGGATGTAATTACAATTTAGAAGCGAAAAAAAGTATGATAAATGTACGAATTTTCGATTTTGAATGGGATAATCGCCCATAAAAACATGAAACTTTGGTTACATTTTTGTTAATTTCGTCATCTTATAAGATTACTAAACTTAAATTTTTTTTGATAAATTGAGTGAGATGCCTTTTGGAACCCCAAAAAAATTAATTATTAATGTTGTCATTACACAGAAAATGCTGTTTTGCATAAAATTATAGATTATTCACTTTTTTATCATTTAATTTTTTTTCTTGGTTTATAGAATTTGTATTATGTATAAAAAGTAAAATTTCTGAAATTTTGTATGGTGGACTTTCAACTCAAAGTAAATTCTGAAATTTGATCAAAACTGAAGAACATTTTTTTTTTCACTCCACATTAATACCTAACAACTATGCGCGGCAAATACGACGCGTGGTCATTTTTCATTTT
This sequence comes from Phenacoccus solenopsis, assembly GCA_009761765.1. Taxonomy (NCBI): domain Eukaryota; kingdom Metazoa; phylum Arthropoda; class Insecta; order Hemiptera; family Pseudococcidae; genus Phenacoccus; species Phenacoccus solenopsis. Next base: position 42,442,921 of record CM019756.1, on the reverse strand, counting down.
TTTGACAACGTTGCACCAACTTAAACTTATTGAAACTTTTATAGCATAATTTAGACTGAATAACATATTTTTTTATAAAACATGGGGACTGTACCTCCGAAATTTTTTACAAAATGGCGGCTCAAATTTTTCAAACCCACATTACTTGTTGAAAAATGGCTCAAAATTTTTCAGGGTTCCCCACTTCCCCTTACCCTCTAGAATCGATCTAAAAAACACGAAATTTTTATCTACCTACAATCGGCAAAAAACTAGAAAATAAACTTTGAAAAACACATTGCGCCAGGGGTCCAAAATTTTTGTCAGAGTATTAATTTTCTCATCATTGGTGACCTTTTGGGGTAGGTTTTATCAAAATCCATTCCGGGGCCCAAAACCCTTTATTTATCCTGCTATACTCTTTAAACCAAATGAAAGAAATTCAATTTGTAGAAGTTTTAATAATTATATCGATTAGTATGTTTTTACGATGCTGAGAAGTAATCTCATTTTTTTTGTACGTATCGATTCAACATTTTCTGTGGCTATTATCTATAGTCAAAATTTCAAAGAGGTGATAAAGTTATGTAATAATATGTCAATTTGTGGGTTTTTGAGGATAGTAAAATTTAAAAAATAAATATCATGTAATGTATCAACTGTTACGTTCTTGTGATAATAAATACGAATATGAAGGTTTTTTCCATAAGTCTTGTAATAACGTCCCTTGACATTCTGAAATTGATCAATTTTAGTAAAAAGTCACCAAGCAATGTCAGGAATTCTTCCCAGTTTTTTATTTTTATTATTATTATTTTTTTTTAAATTGACCTTAAAGTCTAAAAAAAGGGATTTTCACAAGACATTGAAAGAATGTATTCTGAACATAATTAAATAACTTCAAAAAAAAAGTTGGAACGGAGTGAATTGTATAATGATTAAGTTATTAAAAAATATATATTATACACACAAACAAGATGCATAAGTTTTTTTGTCATTGCAGGTCTGAAAGAACTTGACGAAAATACGCTGTAAAATATTAACATGCGTATTTTAACATAAGCAAATGTTCGAGAATTTTTGAGAAAATGTTCATAAATGACTATTAATATAATCTATTATTCTTGAAGGTTTCAAAAATTTGAGTGAAAATAGTCAAAATAAGCGATTTTTAACAAAAAATCATAGTAAATAAATATAACGTCCAACGGTACATTTATCATTAAGCTATACAATAACGCCTTCTAAAAATTATTCTACCATTAATACAACAGTCATCAGGGACGTTTTTTCATGCAATTTCTTTGTTCAACTTAAATTTCCCTGCAAAACGGGTACAAATGAACAGGAAGGGAACAACCAGTTTGATTTGAAAAATAAAGGTTGGCAGCATTGCCTACGAACGCGTTTGAAAATCAGTGAAGGAGAATGCACAAGGACGAACAAATAATATAGGGTGTCGTTTGTCTCCAGTGCCCGGATATAAGCATACTACCTAGTTGATACTAATATAAATAAAAACATTTTGTTTACTATTATTTGTGGAACCAAAGTTATATATAAAGACTAGTTAGCTCACTCAGGCTCAAAATCCGTCCACCCTCGATTAGTTACAAACCCGGCCACCGCAGCAGTGCGAAGGGCTATTTTTCTCGCGACGTGCATTTAAATAACATGGGAAACGCCAATTCTTATAACTTCAAGTCCACGTTACTCGAAATTTACAGCGGCAGCATATGGTTTTTAAATTGCTATCTTATAGAAAATTTCATGCCCTTTCCAATGGTGTGTAATAAAAATCATTTTGATCATTATTTTTACTAGATATGGAGGTTTTAAAGTTGAAAATAGTTTTTCACCTATATAAAAACGCGTATTTTTCGTAATCTAATATCTTGTTACTCAAAATTTTCAGCGGCACCATAAGGTTTTTAAATTACTGTCTTATAGAAAATTTCACGCTCTTTCCAATGGTGTGTAATAAAAATCATTTTGATCATTATTTTTACTAGATATGGAGGTTTTAAAGTTGAAAATAGTTTTTCACCTATATAAAAACGCGTATTTTTCGTAATCTAATATCTTGTTACTCAAAATTTTCAGCGGCACCATAAGGTTTTTAAATTACTGTCTTATAGAAAATTTCACGCTCTTTCCAATGGTGTATAATAAAAATCTTTTTGATCAATATTTCTGCAAGATATGGAGGTTTTAAAGTTGAAAATAGTTTTTCACCTATATAAAAACGCGTATTTTTCGTAAGCTTATATTTCGTTACTCAAAACTTTCAGTTGCATCATATGATTTTTAAATTGTTATCTTGAAGTAAATTTCATACTCTTTCTGATGATGTATAGAGAAAATCTTTCTGAATTATATTTGTATTAGCTATAGAGGTTTAAGTGTTGAAAATCGTATGTTTTATATAGGTGAAATACGATTTTCAACTTTGAAACCTCCATATCTTGCAGAAATATTGATCAAAAAGATTTTTATCATTAAACACCATTGGAAAGGGTATGAAATTTTCCATAAGATAGTAATTCAAAAATCTCACTGTGCCGGTGAAAATTTTGAGAAACAAGATATTAGGTTATGAAAAATATGCGTTTTTATATAGCTGAAATACTATTTTCAACTTTAAAACCGCCATATCTAGTAAAAATATTGATCAAAATGATTTTTATTACACACCATTGGAAAGGGCATGAAATTTTCTATAAGATAGCAATTTAATAATCACATGATGCAACTGAAAGTTTTGAGCAACAAGATATTAGATTACGAAAAATACGCGTTTTATATAGGTGAAATACTATTTTCAACTTTAAAACCTCCATATCTAGTAAAAATATCGATCAAAATGATTTTTATTATATACCATTGGAAAGGGCATGAAATTTTCTATAAGATAGCAATTTAAAAACCCTATGGTGCCGCTGAAAATTTCGAGTAACGTGGACTTGAAGTTATAACTTAAGAATTGGCGCTTCCCATGTTATTTAAATGCACGTCGCGAGAAAAATAGTCCTTCGCACTGCTGCAGTGGCCGCGTTTGTAACTAATCGAGGGTGGACGGATTTTACACCGTTGTTCTCATGTGAGTGAGCTAACTAGTCTTTATATATAACTTTGTGTGGAACAATGAATTTTCAAGGTTGAGTTTTGAAATAACCAAGTGCTGAAATAAATCTATTCACAGTTCCATTTTCTTTTTTTTTTTTTTTTTTTTTATAATATAAAAATTAATTTTTATCAAAAAATAAAAAATGAAAATAAATGTATACATAGAGCCAAAATTTTTATTAGCTGTTTTAAGGGATCAGTTCTTTTATAAATGCTTAGCCCCACTTTTCAAAATATTTTTTCGAAAGCAGCAATTTTTGGAATTTTTATGCTTTCTGATATAAAAAGCAATTTTATGTAAAAACTACCCATCCAAAAAAAAATTTTGTGACCTCAAAAAAATATTAATTTTCTTTCAATATTTTGAATTTCATTAAAAAATTCTCATTTTTTTATTTAGCCTAAAAGTAAATTCAAAAAAAAATTGCATAAAATTAGATGAAATTAGTGAACATTATTTGTGAATTTATTTAATATTCACTTCAATGAACTTCTGCCCATTCATGAAGCATATGAGATAATCATCCCAAAAATTTCTCGGGTCCTTTTTTCTGGTGCATTTTTCAACCTCTCTCTCCCCATCAATATTTTTTTACACCTCACTTCATATTACAAAAAAAAAAAAAAATTGTGCCTATACTTTATGATTCATTTTCTTACTTCAGGAAATACGTAATAATCATAATAAACAACGCATTCCTATCTCAGCCTATCAAATCAATGTTCGCTAACTTTTATGCATGTCTTTGAACTTTTCAACTACTGTTATTATTTTTTTCTTGCCCTGAATTATGAAAAAATTTCTCGCCACGGCTATTTTTAAGACTAACAAAACTGTATAGATGTTGGGTCTTATTTTCTTAGAGCAAAAACAAAAGGTTCAGAAGTTGGTAAAATATCATGGTAATGGTTAACAATTTTTGATTACCAACCCCCTTAAAAATGCCCTCAGTACGTCCCTGATCAACCAAAATGCTTATCTCGATTTTTACAAAGCTAACAAACAAGTTCTCTCTCATCAAAAATATATTAATTGTAATTGTCTGTATTCTTATACAATGTAACTATGATTTCTTAGATTATTCTCATGATCCAGCAGTGTGATTGTACTGCCTGGCAAGTTGAAAGATAAACAGCTATTTTAAATTCCTTCATTTTTCGTGCTATGCATCTTCAAATGCATCTCGATAACCAATAAATGAATTTTGCTCCTTCTTCACATATAAGAATTATTTTTAAAAAGAAGTATTGTGTTTCCTTAACACGTGGTTGGCATCACTACGTTCAGTTGTGATCTTTCACGTGAAAGGAACCTTTTACATGTTCAATATTTTTAAAAGGGTGTCGTTTGTCGGCAGAGCCATTACCTATTTACAGTTATTTACATTATAATTATCTATTTATCTATATAAGCATAACAATATTGCCCCATAATACCTCACATATCGGAATATAAAGAATAAGAAGCAAACATTTAGGAAAACAAACGAACGTTTTTCATAAAGTTTTCAATTTTTTGATTTAGCTCATTATTACCTAAAGTTTTCATTATTAAATATAATTGATCTACGTCTGATTTTCCAGGCCAAAGTGCTTCACCTCTAATTAGTTCAGCAAGCACACAACCTACAACAATCATACGGCAAATTTAAGAAGTGAGGAAGAAACTACGAATATTCAAAGCTATTGATCATAATTGAGAGTGATGGAAGAATATTATTGCTCCAAAAGAAACATCAGGTGCATTTCACCAGCACCCTCACTTCGGAATTTGGAAATTAAACTTAGTGCATTCATTTGTGCTACGCTTGTGCTGATTTGTGCCGCAAACTGCGTCGTCTGTGCTACTCTCCTTCCTGAGATATTCAAAAAACAATTTGGGGTTGCTGGGGAAATGAAAATCGAAAATGTGTATAAAAGGGTTGAATATAATTCGATTGATTTGAATTTAATGGCAATCGTTTGTGCTACGTTTGCGCTATCCGATGCACTAATTTTTATCCCTCCCAAGCACATATCTTAGGAAATGTTTTGTTACCGAATACAATAGGAAAGACCATCGTAAACAACATATTAAAAATTATCACTCATCCCTTATACCCAAACTTCCCTCGAAGTGGATCACAGCTCCCCAAAATCAGTTTCTCCAATATATCTTGATAGAGTTAAATTTTAAGACTAAAATTGTTCAATTACATTTTGTTCTATACTAAATTTCTTGCACGGCGATGTACTGAATATATTTGCACCATGAATAAGAGGAGAGTAGTATAGCATTTCAAGCATAGAAGATGTAGTGTGGTACTAAATTACTCCAAAGTCCAAATGCATGCATGTACCCACATATAAAACACCAAAAAATTTTTACAGTATCCCTAATTTTATTGATTCTGGTACGCGCGAGAGTGAACATGCCTGATGTTTAAAATAGGAGGAGGTTGGTAAGACTGATGTGTACTTATTAACTCATCAGCCCATCGGCAGATCCATTGGAGTCAACTTGATCCCCTACCTAGGAGCTGAAAAGTTGCAGATTGATGCTTCAAATTGCACCTTTCCAGCCCTGTATGGTTATGGTTATGTATCGATCCGAAGGCTATAGAGATGAAAAAACATGTTTTTTTTTTTTTTAAATGCAGATTGACGATTTTTACATATAAATTCCTCAAAGATTAAAAATTGTAATTCCTTACGGTAAGATTTCAAATTTTTTCCAATTTGGAAGATCTTTTTTTTACTTCACCCATAATATACATAGTTTGGCGATGTACACGTTCAAAATTTTTCAACTTTCTGAGGGGACAGTTGTACAAACATACGCTAGTGGAGAGAAATTGTAATATAATTGATGCAGTCATTTCATAGAATAGGAAGCGAGAAAAGATGAATTTCAAATTTGTTTGGAGCGTTTTAGAACAATGTTTGGCACAAATTCAAAAATTGGTAATTCTGACGGTGGAGAATTGGCAACACTGCATTGTGAAATTTTCATTTCACGTGATTTTCATTATAACAGACGTATTCATACATTATCTCTATCAATACGGTAAAAAATTTGCCAAAAAAATCCTAGAGAAGTTTTTATGTAAAAATCAAAAATCCTAGAGAAGTTTTTATGTAAAAATCATCATTGGCAACTTTTCAATCCCTAGGTAGGGCGATCAAGATGGCCTCCAATCGATCTGCCGATAGGCTAGAGAGGAATTGTTTTTTGAATATCTCAGGAAGGAGAGTAGCACAAACGACGCGGTTTGCGGCACAAACCAGCACAAACTAGCACAAACAAATGCACTAAGTTTCATTTCCAAATTCTAAAGTGGGAGTGCCAGGGAAATGCACCTAAAAACATTTACTTTTTGAAAATATTGTAGAATAAGCTTTGGCCCTTGAAAAGAATATTCTCATATTACTTTCTTCATCATTAGTTTCTTTTGCATAGCATACGTGGCAAATTAAAATGTCAACAATAATATCGTTTACAGTTAAATTACAGTTGAAATATTTTATGGAATTATTATAATTTTTCATTTGAAAATCTCTGGTTACATTATTATTTGCATATAGAATGGTGTACCTATTTATGTTGAATGTGTTTGGTTTTTATGTAAGCAGATTTCAAGAAATTCAGAATGAAAAATATAACCTCTTATAGATTTAGCTTTCAACACATAAGAGATTATTAAGAAAAGGCGAATACAATGTTTTCTATTTTCTTTTCGAGACTGATAAGATAGTAAGTATGCCATCCAAACTTCTATGTATCATTTATGTAATTCAGTACCACTTTTTGCCTTTTTGTATTTTAGTCATATAAGTATGGTTCAGGAAGTGGGGAAAAAGTTTCAAATTTGAACATCACTCTTGTTATCACATCAGTCTCGAAAGGAAAATTGAAAACATTGTACTCACCTATTCGTAACAATTTCTTATGTATTGAAACTTAAAACTACAAGAGGTTATATTTTTCATTCTGAATTTCTTGAAATATGCTTACATAAAAATGAAACACATTCAACATAAATAGGTACATCATTCTATGTGCAAATGATAATGTAACCAGACATTTTCAAATGAGAAATTACAATAATTTCATAAAATATTTCAACTGTAATTCTACTGTTAAGGATATTTGTTGACATTGATAAGAAAAGCCCCTTTTCAAAATCAGCATATTTCCAAACTGTACCCCAAACTGGCCACTTACACTACTAGCGCGCTATTCGATTACGTGATTTCTTGTTATAACATATGCAGGGCTATTAACAATAACTAAAACTCTAAACTTTAACTGAAACTGACTCATATTTTCACGTATTAAGAATAAAACTGAATTTAACTGTAACTATAAATCCCAATATATGTAACTGAATAAAACTTAAACTAATATTTTCAGTCCCTGAAACTGAATTAAACTTCAACTTAAACTTGAAAAAAATCGTTTGGTTAAAGTCTCAACCCAATTTCCAATTTTCCAACTTTGAACGAACATTCAGCAACTTGAGGTTCATTTTAGACCCTTTGCAAAGCAGTCTCAAAGGGTCTATTTTCTATTATAAATGATCTTTTGTAACTGCGAAATAATTATATTAAGTAGTTTTGAAAATTAAAATTTTAAATGTGAAATCTTAAATTAAATTCATTTTATATTTTTGTAAACGCTTAATTTATTGAATTTGGAAACTCTTATGTCTTATATCATCTTTTCATCGTACATAAAAAGCGCATATGATATAATCGGTAACTACATTATTTCATTCTAACTTCAACTTCTTTAACTATTTTAAAAGAAGAATTAAACTTTAACTAACTTTAACTTTTTTAACTATAAAGAAGAATTTAACTTTAACCTTAACTCTAAACTTTTATTTTATTTAAGTTAAAACTAGTTTACATCAACTTTAATTATAACTTAAACTTTAAGTGAAAAGAATAAAACTGCTAACTTTAACTCTAATTTTTGTTTTGAAAGACTAAAACTTTAACTGAATTTAACTAATATACGTTCAAGTTAACAGCCCTGAACATATGTAATCGTAATACAATCATATTATTTTTGAATAAAAAATAAAACAAGCGAGGTCCTGTGGACCTGATAAGAGGCTTTTATTTGTTTATACTCGAGCCGCTGTAAGAAGGGTAAGAGTCTAAAAAGCTTCGACCATATACTATGGACTGCTAATTCAAATGGTAGAAACTGAATCCAACAACAACAGTAGTTAGATGCGCTGACGCATGCATAGTTTCACTGAAATAATTACTAATATGCTTTCTTTAATGTAATTCTAATTATTGAGTATTATTAATGAAATTAAATCAGTAGTTTGATGTTCATTTAACATTCTTATCATTGAAAATTTCAATACGTTTTCATTTTCATTCCTAAAATATCACTACGCATGCGCGAGCGCATCTATGATGTTGTTATTGTTTGCTTCACTTTGGTGTTCGTTTCTGTACGACCATTATCAGTCCATACTTTGACTATATACTAGATGGACCAAGTTACGTGTAAGAAAACTGCAGTGAAGCATTACATGCATCAGAGTCGGAACACTCGTTGCAACTTTATATCTTGCGCATGCCTGAAGTCCTTTATACTAGCTTCTAAACCCTGAAATGCACATTGATGTGCGCATGCGCGAGAACTTGTTATTTTATCTGTAATATGAAGGTGTTATCATTTTTTTCATCATACTGTCAAGTTTTTCGTTCTTATACTTTACAATTTTGTTAATTTTAATAATTCTAGTCAAAATTTTACATGTTTCTAAAATGTTGCACGTTTGTGAACAGTGCGGGAAGGTTTTTACTAGAAAGTATTGTTTGAATCGTCATTTAAAAGGAATTCATTGTGTTCCATATGTTGATGAAAATCGTAAATATTATTTCTGCGGTGTGTGCACGAATAAATACCAGTCAATAAAAGAAATCAACCTTCATTATGGCGAAAAACATGGACTCAATTTGGAATTGGAAACCCTCCACTTCAATACAGAAACAGATTGGAAAAAGTGGATGAAAGTAATGGAGAACAATACTTCCTCCAAATATATGTTGGAATGCGGAGTTACAAAAGAGGTGTCATGGTTTATCTGTCACCGAACTGGAAATTTCAAGTCAGTCAGCAAAGGAGAACGACATATCAAAACACAGGGAAGTAAAAAGATCAATGCAATTTGTCCGTCTTATATTCGAGTGTACAAAACCGAGAAAAATAAATACGAAGTCAAATTTCTTAAAACTCATGTGGGTCATGAAGATGAACTGTGCCATTTGCCTTTATCACCTACTAAAAAAGAAGAGATCGCTAAAAAATTAATGAATAAAGTCCCACATAGTGCGATATTGGATGATATCAGAGACTCGTTCGATGGAGAGAAGCTGGAAAGAACTCATTTATTAACTACGAAGGATCTTCATAATATTTCCACGGAGTATGGTATTGCACTGGATTTTAAAAGACATTCAATCGATGCGGTAAGCGTAGATGCGTTAATAGAAGATTTGAAGAAATCCAGTAATTCTTGCATTGTATATTACAAAAAGCAAGATATATCAGTTTTTATTATCTCAAGATTTCGTTCTTATATTGATGAATCGAGCGCAAGAAAAGTTAAAAAATTGGGTTCGGAAGTCATAGCTACAGATGGTACGCACGGCTTACGATACGACTTCCAATTATATTCTGCTATAGTACTGGATGGACTGCATCAAGGTTTACCATGTTCTTTACTCATTATTAATCGAAACGATACAGCAATATTCGAATTTTATTATGGAAAGCTTAAAGAAAAAGTTGGTATTCTAAAACCAAAAATATTCATGTCAGATATGGCCGAAGAATTGTATACTGCTTGGGTGAACGTCATGGGCGAGGCAACTTCGAGACTCTACTGTAGTTGGCATATTGATAGAGCTTGGCAAAAAAATCTGACAAAAATAAAGGACAAAGTCAAAAGAGATATAGCTTATAAGTTGATTCGCACAGTAATGGAAGAACTAGATGAAAATAAATTTGTTCTGTTGTTAGAAAATGTGGTAAAAACATTAATTTCAGATGTTGATATGAAGGAATATGGTCAGTATTTCGCACAGTACTACGTAAAAACCGCAAAGCATTGGGCATACTGTTATCGTCAGCATTCTTCTGTCAATACCAATATGCACCTTGAACGGATTCATCGCACAATAAAGTACTTGTATTGGAAAGGAAAAGTTACTAATCGTCTGGATAAAGCTATTGACGGACTGCTGAAATACGTTCGAGATAGATTATTTGATAGATTGATTATGCTGAATAAAGGAAAAATTTCGACAAAACTTCGTACTCTAAGACAACGTCATAAAACTTCTGTTCAAATGGGCGAGAATTTGCAAGTTACTCGTGATGACGCTAATAATAATTTCATCGTTACATCCGAAAATAACAAAGTGTATTATGTGCAAGAGAACTGTATTTCTTGTACTTGTAAGCTGATTTATCTCTATTGCAACAGTTCGTGCATTCACCATTACTACTGTTCGTGCCCTGATTCGATGGTGAACTTCAATATGTGCAAACATATCCATCAAGTCTATATGTGTGTAAAAAATCATATCGTTTCAACTCAATATACAGATTTGAATGAAGCGAATACTTTGTCAGATCAGTCAAATTTAGATTTAAATAATGTTAATGTTGAACCGATGATTGAACCTGAAAGAAATCCAGAACCTACTGGAACTGGTGATATGATCATTCACAACGAGAGTAAGGATATAACTACAGCAGAACTTCAAGAATCGTTTTCAAACTTGTTAGAGCTAGCCAAGTCTCAGCAAAGTAAGAAAGAAATTTTAAAAATGATCAAAAGATGTATTAATACTGTCACTTTGTTAGAAAATGATCCGGAAAATGTTTTAAAAAAAGTAAGAGCGAAAATTTCGGTAAAAAACGTTACTAAACAGCGATTAGTTAGAAGGAAAAAACCAACTTGTAACGAGAAAGAGGAAATCTTAACGTCTTATATTGGTGCTTAATTTAATTTTGTTACTTTTTAGTGAATTTTTTACCAAAAATGTATTACTGAACTTATTAATTTTTTATATTAATACCTAGTGTACCTAATCCATACCAAAAAGATTATACCACGGTATTGAAACTAAGAATGATATAATTATATTTTGTACTTTTGTTATTCAAATTTATTACCACTATTAAATAAAAAATCGGTAATTCATTGAATAATTATTTTTTGAAGAAACTGCATCCAAATAAAAACAAAATTACAATTTTGATAATGATAACAAGAAAAACTTGAAAAATACGAAGTTCTCGCGCATGCGCACATCAGTGTGCATTTCAGGGTTTAGAAGCTAGTGTCCTTTATCACATTCATGTTATTTTGATTTTAAGCAGTACTATCGATGTTCCCTTGCCGCACTATTAGCGCGAAATAAATTTGCGCATGCGCATTTAGAATTTAGTCACGAGTGTTCTGAGAAAATCTGTGTAATGTATCACCATTTCTAGGTTGGCATTTGCTTGTTGTTAGCTCGGTTCATCCAGTATATAGTCAAAGAGTCCATAGTATATGGTCGAAGCTAAAAAGCGAAAAGTTTCTGTTGGGGCCAAATATTTGGGTTGCAATCGAGGTATCATTGAAAACTCGAGGTACGCTTATATTAAAAAGCAAGATGCATTATGATATTGCTTTTTATCGTTAGAGTTTAGAGTTGTAATACTTGTAACAAATATTTTGTCGTTATAAATTTTCAAATAATTTTAAATTGACATTTTTTGAATGTAAAATTCATTTTCGTATTTGCGTTATAATAGTATGTCAGTGTTTCGTTCAATCGCTAAGTGTAAAAAACATTCTGATGGAGGCGGACCTTTAGTTTTCACATCAGTAATGTGACGAGTAAAACGCGAACATTCGGCCGCCAACAGAAACTTATCGCTTTAGGCTCTTACCCTTCTTGCAGCACCACAAGTATAAGAGTTGTTACAGTAACTGGTCTAGGTTCTGATTGGTCATATGTTACGCGCGTAATAACCAATCATAAGGCTAGAATGTGATAAAATGTAGATAGTTTCATTTCCACCTTCCTGAATAATATCGTTCAGTTTTCAGTGAACGACTGAAATTCGTTTGTAATTTGAATCATCAGCTGATTTGTGAGGAAGCCGTCATGACAGGAAGTGATGCCAAACTGGAGGCTATATTTAAATGGAATTTGAAATTTATAATAGCCACATTCAAAATTTTGACCCTTCTTCTACCATTTTGGTATTGGAGGTTGGGATTTGGGTTAAAAGCATTTGGCATGTTGATTCTAATGTGGAACCCAAAACTTCATCAAAATTGGACTGGTTGTTGCGAAGGAGAGAGGTCACAAAGAAAAAATCAAACTTTTTAGTTTTACATATTACATAGGCTATAAAGATAGATGATTAGCAGCATTTTAAGAGAATTTTGTCTTATAATGAGGTATTTATTCTAAAATAAGTTACTTCATTTACTTACCTATTGCCCACACATCCACAGGGGGTCCATACATGGTATCACCTACGAGAAGTTCAGGAGCTCTATACCACCTCGTTGCAACATAGTCTGTATAATTTTCACCAGGACCTATTATTCACAAAGAGGAAAAAGAGAAATAAAACTATAAAGCTCTGATGTGTTTTCAGAAAAAACCTAATATTATTGTTCTAATGTAATACTCATGTGGTGCAGACAATTTATTTATCAGCAACAAGCGCAAAAAAGTGCAAATCTAATAATATTGCATCAAGTTATTCGAGCTTATTATGCCTTGTGTACACTTATGCGAAAAAGTATTTCACTTACAAATTCACATTATCGTGGATGTTACTCTTGATTCAGATAGCTTCTATGAGTTGTCACGTAAAATTGAGGGGTATTTAATTTTTGGTAAAGTAGGTAAAGGAATAGGCATTCACAAAATCTGAATTCCCCATTTTGCTGTGCCTATTCCTGTGTAATGAAAATAAGTAAAGGTGAGTGCTTAGATAGGCGATAGTATAATATCGCTTATAGAACCAATTATCAATCCTGAAAGCTTGGTACGGAACGTCGAGCTTTATTGTCTATTTTTAGACTCCTAACTACGAAGATCACGTGTGAGAAGTATTCAGAAGTATATTGTATTTTTACACTTTTCAAAAAGTGATTATTTTGTCGATTGAATTGTACCACATTTTAAAACAATTTTTCTCCAGAATAATTGCGGTTGTAATTCTGTGATTTTCATTCGTGTATTTCAGTCCAAGAGAACGAAGAATTGGAAATGTATTGAAAGTTTGAAAGTTACTCAAGCGTAGTTTTTAAACATACTATTTTCAGTTGTTTCGAGTGGTGAATATAGTTTTCATTTTAAATAAACAATTAAATTGAAATCCATGTTTATATTTTTAGAAATCAACATGGAGACAGGGCCCTACTCCATGGCTTTGATCGCGCTTCTCAACACCTCTCTGCGTGAGGAGGAGTGTATTATGGGACTTCACGTCTCATAATATTTAAAATGGCGCCAAATGTGGAGCCTGAATTGGACCATTTGGCAGGTCCTTTTGGATGACTAAAAGGCCATGTAGAGCATATAACCGTTAAGTAGAGCGTGGGAATTCAAAAGAGCTAGAAAACTGTCCACCACGCAATTGTAATGTAAAGTTTGTAATTTCGAGACCCAAAATTTAATTTAATTCATCTATCTATATATTAAAAAGATGTAAGGCTTTTTGTGTAAGCGAGTTCGCGAAAACCTCTCATTTGAGAGGGAAAATTAAAGCAAAGTTCGAAAGATGATCACATTTCATGTGGGTGGGGGGGGGAGTGGGTGAGGCGTAGAGAAACATCTACAAACTCATGTACATAGGCATGCGATACATCGAAATATATCTTTTCTAGGTCGTAGAACTAGATTATGACAATATTTTTCACATTGACGGTGAAGGGGTAGCATCTGTTTTCGCGAATCACGAACAGCGAAGGTTGGAAAAAACACAAATTGAATCATTTCTCATAGAATACACCCACACATATTATAACAACATGTAAAAAAAATCGAAAATGTGTTTCTTCTTCTTTATAAAACAAAAACATTTTTAAAATGTGAAAGCTTGAATAAAATACATAATTTTGATAAATATGGTTCAGAACTTTATAATGTTTAGAAAATGAAATGATTTGATCTTTCTAGAACGATTTGGTGATGAAATATGGAAGATCATGAAATTGAAATTATGTTATAAAACTGATTAAAAGTATACATAAACACATAATTTCAAGTTGAAACGTTATTTCAGAATTATGTAAATAAGTTCTGAGAAGTTTTAGCGCTGGTTAGTAATAAATCAATTGCGCGCGCAGTATGTTGTGTCCTTGCAAACAGGGACGGACCAGGCGAGGGGGTGTGGCGAGAGTGCTCACACCCCAGAGGTTTTTCGCAGTCGGCAAAAGTCGGTAAATCGACATCGGTGAGAAAAATTCGACAATTCCTGTTTCACTTGCCTCAGTAACAGCGAAAATTTAACAATAAATAAATAAATGTATTTGCGCATTGTTTTGCTCACTCTGTTCGAAGCTTTTCTATTCCCGAATTTCGGCTATACTAAGAGTGGTAATGTCGCCATCTGAGAAGGAGATAGTGAATATCATGAATGAACGAGATTAATGAAAACTGATGTACCATTAAAATTATTATTGTTTTAGTTCAATTTCAGTTGATATTATATGGTTTAAATTTATCTCAAAATAATGCTGGAGAATTGGAAACTGGAGAAGTACTCAGTATATTGAGTGATAACAACTTTTTTCATTCTCAACAAAAAAAATCCTACTTAATATTTTTGGATTTATAATTTTTTTTTTATCGAATATTTCTTTTTAATTATAAGTTATTGTTTTTTCATCATTTCAATTTTTTTTTATTGTTTTGTTTTAAATTGTTGAATATTTTATCGCCTTGGTTTCATTTTTCCCTTATTAATTCGAATCTAGGTTTTCTCTAGTTTTTAGTTCATAGGTTTTCATTAATTTTTTTTCGTTATACCGGGTGACTCCTTGATTCGAGCACCCAAAGAGACAAAATTAGCTAAAGGTGAAACAATTCAATACATTTATGTGTATTTTTGACAACAAAAGTATAATTTAAAATTTTGCATTTTATTCTACGATAGATGTTTTTAAGCATTAAATAAATTTTATTTATGCCATTTATTCTTGCTAATATCATTTAAATATATAATTTATTTCTATGAGGGTAAGATTTTTGCGCTTGGGGTGCTCCAATCAAGTAATATCCCAGTATTTTCGCAATTATCTTCAGTTTGAAACATTACTCTATTTTTGTACCTACATTTGTTTTCATCTTATAATTTTTTTTTTTTTTTTTTTTCATGATGTCTTTCTATGTTGCATTTTTTAGTTTTCGAAATTTTTCATTTTCAACGATATTATTGTTTAGTTTTTAGACTTCCGAACTTGTTTGCTTTCTAATTTTTGGATTTTTTTTATTTATAAAAATTTTTCTATGTTATTACGTTGTTTTGTAATAGGGACTTTTTTTAAATTTATCCATTTTCCCATCAATTTTTTGTTTAATTCTTAAATTTCCTTACTAGTCTGGGCATTTTATGCAAAAGGTGGAAAAAATTTAGATTAGCAGTTTTTTTACGGGAATGTGTTCAAAAGGGTACCAGTAGTTACCCTATAAAACCCAAGAGCCCCAAGTAAGGAGGAAAATTTTTGGGGGTGAAACACTCCACCAAAAAGAGTTTTTTCGCATTATTTTGAAAAGTATCAACTTTGAATAAAAAAATAATAACAAATTCGGAATCTACGTCCAATTTCCGATCCGATGATACCCAACACGACCCCTTTCAAGTACCTAAAACATGAGCCCTTAAGGGGGGGGGGGGGTTCAAAATTTCGAAAATCTCAGATAGTTCAGTTTTATGAGTTGAAATTTGTACTCAAATGATTCTTTATTGTACCACAACAACTTTTTATCAGTATGTAAGGGATTGCAAAAGTATTTTTACTCAACGCACCCCTATCCAGGGGATGGGCTATTTTAATACTATCGAAGCGTTCACATCTATATAGTATATACGTGTATTGCATCAAGCGAAAATGTTTATTCATAAATAAGAGTTTACTGCAGAAGCAAGATATTTTCAGTTGTTCGGACTACCTTCGCGTTACATTTCTCTGTTGCATATTTTTTGTACTTTAATTTCAATAAGGTCAAGCAAAGTGAGCTCAAAAATTTGTTCATTTTTTTTTTTTGAAGTATTGTATGAATTGAAAGTTGCATTATATGTGGCTATAAATACATACCCAAATATTGAAGAAAAAAGTGGGAGTGTTTCACCCCACCCTAATATTTTCCTCCTTACTTGGGGCTCTTGGGTTTTATAGAGTAACTACTGGGACCCTTTTGAACACATTCCCGCAAAAAAACTGCTGATCTAAATTTTTTCCACCTTTTGCATAAAATGCCCGAACTATACGTTTTCTTATAAATTTGAAGAAAATCAATTTTAGATATTCTTTATATTTTTGTTTTCCATTTAAAAAACATTTTTGTTTTTTTCTGATTTTTGTATTATTTTAAGAAATTACTTCGTGACTTTAAAGGGTTTAATGTGTGTAACAGTTTGAAGCCATCATCCCAAGTTAATGATTTATAATTTATAATAATTTTAAAAATTCAACCTTCGTTTTTATTCACCAAAATTCAAAATGATGCAGGAATATACATTTTTACACTATCAAAGTAATTAAACTTGTACAGTGTATCATCTTCTTAGGCAGTTTGAAAAACGACTCCAGATGTTGGCTTCTTTGATTTTTTTAATTGCTTCTCTTTGTTCTTTGAGTTCTTAGGTAATATAAATGTGATATTGCTCGTATATCAAATTACAAATTAATCAATCGTAGTCGGAAAATTGAAAATATCAGTCGGCAATTTTGGATTTTCACCCCCCCCCCCCCAGAGTGCCAAAGCTTGGCCCGTCTCTGCTTGCAAACACGTTCATTTTTAAGGGAACATGAATGCATTCGAAACTTTTGCGAACATGCAATCACTGCCAAAGTACTGTAATGTTAAAGTAACGATACTTAATGATAAATTCATTGACTCACTCATTATTCTAGCAAAACCAAAATCACAAAGCTTCACAATTCCTTGATCAGTGAGAAGAATGTTTTCTGGTTTGATGTCTCTATGTATACAGTTATGTTTATGACAGTAATCAACTCCTTGTATCACTTGCCAAATAATCTGTTTGATTAAAAAAGTAGAACAGCCTTTGGGATGTCTCTCCAGAACGTTTAAAACAGTCAAATTACAGTATTCGAAAACTAAATGTAATTTTCGCTTCCTACGAAACACTTCAATCAAATTGACCAAATTGGGATGTTTCAAGCTCTGAAAGTATAAAATTTTTGTATAGGTATTTCAAAAGCTCTTTACAAATAGAACTTAGGCACTAGGTAGAATAAATTGAAACATTAAAATGTAAAAAATGGGAGAATTCATCAGGTGAGTAATTTCACATAAAAAAGCAAATTGATTGCCAATTTACTATGGATCAACCCTTTTGAAAGCTGATTTAACACCGCACATGAATTTCAAAGTCTGATCAAAAATGTATTAGCTAGGTTAGGGGTTCAGTCCCTAATCTCCGATGTTGAGGGCTCCTCGAAAAAATCACATATTTTTGACGAAATTCATATAAAAATCGCATAAGTATGTTCAAGTGGATTTAATAAATGCTTCTAAGTATTACTCATGAACAACAATGACTACTTAACTTCAAATTTTGACAAAATTTCACATTTGAGGGGAGTGGAGGCGTAGGAAAACATCTACAAACTCATGTATATGGGCTATAGACACTAGACCTACTTATAAGACACCCAACTACAGGCCGAGGGGGAAGGGAAGGGTAAGAGTTTTTTGAGTTGTGCCAATTTATCCCGTTGGGTGATGATCGCAGCGCTGTAGTCGATTTTCTTACTGACAATGCAAAAAGAACGTTAATTTTTGAAAGTTTATTTCGGAATTAAGTTGATAATTTCATTCATATTATAATTATCATTCGATGTCGTGATTTTATTTTATTATCATTATTTTAAAAGGTTTAGTTGAATTTTTTTAATAATATAATTTAATCGAACTTCGACAGTGTGTTGTTTTTAATGAAGAAAATTTATTCGTTTAATATTAATTAATTTTATATTAATTTAATTTATTAATAATTGAAAAAAATATTAATTAATTTTTATTTTATTTTATCATAATGTTTGAACTTCGATTTGAGTTGAATGGCTAACTACATATTTATGTAGTTTTGTTGTTTTTTACTAAGAGCCAGAAAAACCAGCCAGCGTATTTGATACTGAAACGCGGATAATTGAGATGTGGAATGCGAATGATATTATGTTTCGTGTATAATATACGGTAAATTCTCACCATATAGCTAATTTTAAAAAAATGAAAGCTAATGCTAATAAAAAATATGCATAATAATTTCATTTTAGCCTCGATGAAATAAAATTAATGCAATTTCTAATGTATTTTGTTTTGTACTGATAATGTACTGATAAAGAAAATCGACTACAGCGCTGCGATCATCACCCAACGGGTTAAATTAGCATAACTCATAAAACCAAGGCAAGATGGCTGCCAGTTGGGTGTCTTATAAGTAGGTCCAATGTCTATAATATGGGCATATGATGAGCTATAGCTGCTCTACCTTAAGTGGTGCATCTTGCCCGGGTTTCCCCTATAGTATGTACTTATAGTTACACTAGTAAAAATGAATGTCT
Source organism: Phenacoccus solenopsis (assembly GCA_009761765.1). Classification (NCBI taxonomy): domain Eukaryota; kingdom Metazoa; phylum Arthropoda; class Insecta; order Hemiptera; family Pseudococcidae; genus Phenacoccus; species Phenacoccus solenopsis. The sequence continues at coordinate 42,423,971 of CM019756.1, read as the reverse complement.
TAAAATACTGCAAGAATTTTAATATTAGTATAAACTACCAGTTTTTTTATGTGCGGGTCAATAAAATTCAAAACCATAAAAAATGAAACTGATTGCAAAAATTACATATAACCTTGGCAAAAAATCGCAAATATGCTTTTTGAGCGTAAATAATTTAATTAGCAAACTGCCCAAATATTACTATCAAAGGTAACGTAGGCACTGTCGGTCAAAAATAGCTTCAAAGTTTTTGACAGCGCAAGGTTAGGTAACAATTCACATCCTTACTCAAAATATACATTTTATTGTAAAGCAGGTTGATATGTTGATACCTATTTTGTTAGTCAATATCAATTTTGGTGGTAAATCTAAGAACAAATTGTAGAAATTGTTGAAAAATTAGTTCAAATCCTAAGCATTGAAAAAAAAAATGATAACACAATTTTTTTGTGGTTTCATTACCTTACTTAAAGCGTTATTTTAAATTTTGAAGGTATTTTGGAAAGATATGAAATCGTAAAAATTGTCACGCTTTTCGCCTAACTTTGTACTGCCAAAAAGTCTCAAGCTATTTTTGACAAACAGTATTCAGTTTATTTGTTGACAATGATTAATGGAAGAATGGTACTTAGTCTAGTTTGAACTTCGCAAAGCTTGGACTTCTCAAACTATAAAAATCAGATATACCAATACTACGTTTATACCAGGGTTGTAATCCCGTTATGTTACGTTCCAATTTTGGAGGTTCCGTTACGTTCCATTCCAGTTCTTTACCTATTTTTCAATTCGAGTTGATGTAAGTTACGAGTTTGAGTTTCGTCTTTTTTTTTAATTCAATTTTTTTTTTTTTATATATATGATAGACAAGCAATCAAATTTCAATTTCACATCAAACTAGAAGATACTACTATAGCATCTTAAAAGCGGACATCACATAATTATGCTATTTTAAAGAATGTTATTCGAATAATTAATTTTTTTACATGAATAAAAAATTTATCCTCAATTTTATCAAGTATCATACAAAACATGACCTCACATAATTCATGTTTTTATTATCTAAAACTTGAAATTGTGTGAGATCAGGTCATCTTATGTTCAAACATCTCTAAAAAACAAAAATCGTTGAATTATACCTCCTCACAGTCGACATACTTTCAAGGATGACCAACTCTTCTTCATATTCGCTTTCTCTGGTTCGGAGGTGGATTATATTTTTAAAATTCGTATTTTAAATTGTAAATAAAAATTACGTGCTGTCTCGTTACCTCATATTCATTTCACTTCAGAAATCAATCAACTCTAGTGATGTACTCATTCTACCACTACCCAAAATTTCGAGTCAATCTGCCAAATTTTACTCTAGTAATAGGTAGAGAACGAACGTTTACAAAAAAAAAAAACGTGACCTCATGTTAAATTATCCTTTCTCAAGTTGAAAAACTAATGATCATTAATAGCTGAAAGTCTACGTACTCTATCCATCCACCCAATTTTGTGTCGATCGCTCTCGACTCAAGCCACCTCATATCACGCCAACTCACATCCACTCACTCTTTTAGCCATCCGCACCACACTCTGATAACTTATTGTTACAAAGGGAAAACCCATGATCTCACGCTTCATTGAATCAGCTCACGTTGTAATGGATTAGAAATCTGATTATTTATAAAGCTCAATCATTCCTTCCTGTTATCATGCAGGAACCAAAACAACTCAAATCATGCCTCCTCACGCCACCTCAGGCCACGTCACTCCTGATCAACTTCAAAAACTAATCAGCTCCAAACCATCACTATCCTTACCCTTCCACCAACAAACTTTGAACTCGATCCATCAAGTCTTTACTCATTTTTAAAATTCATATTTTAAATTATAAATTAAAATTACATGAAGTCACGTTACCTATCGACTTCAAAAATCAATCAACTCTAAAGACCTACACAATCTACCATTCCTCAAAATTTCAAGTCAACTTTTACTCTAGTTACAGTGACAGAACGAACGATTACAAAAAATGTGACTTCATGTTAGATCACCCTTCCTCAAGTTGAAAAACTAATAATCGATGAAAGTCTATGTACTCTACCTATCCTCCCAATTTAGTGTCGATCGCTTTCAACTTAAGCCCCGTCACGTCACATCATGCCAAATCACATCGACTCATGTCCAAAAAACGCTTAATTCTAAGACTAATACGCCAACTCTTCTAGCCATATACAGTTAAACACCACATTTTGATAAATTTTTGATACAAAAGGAAAAACCATCACCTCACGCTTCATTGAATCATTTCACGTTCTGATGAATTAGAAGTCTGATCATTTATAAGGCTCAACCTACGGGAACTAAAAAACCTCAAATCATGCCTCCTCACGCCACATCACACCATATCACATCTGATCACTCCCAAAAACTAATTACCTGGAAGGAAGAAAGAAAACCCAAAAAGATAATTGAAAAGAATAAAAAGAGAGAAAAAGAAAAAAAGAAAAAAATACAAATTTTGCGACGTTGACAGCATCGCGAACAGGTCCCTGGAGAACTCCAACTGGTCCGTAGTATCCACCGACTATTGTCGTCCACGTGGTTCCCCTCACAGATGCGCAAGAACTAGGCTTACCTCACAAACACGCAGGGCCGAAGACCTACTTCACAAACGCGCTAGGTCTTTGCCAACTCCGGCAGCCGCTGGAACCCCAGCCGAGACAAAAGCGCGAGTCCTCTATGGCTCTTCACAAACGCGCAAGCCATACCTGATGCGGCCAAACCCGCCAGACTGCCGACGAGTTTCCAAATACGATTCACTTACCGGCCTTCACTTTGGAAAACGCACTGTAACGAAACTCACCAGGAATGATACTAAACGAAGCGCATAACTTATATTCGTGGCGGCGAAGCCGGGCGTCCTCACCGCAGCAGCGTGCGTGTAGCGGTAATCCAGTTTACCATTTCCACGTCGCAACTGGGTTGGGTAGGTAACTAGTTAAAGCGGTAAAATGGATTCAACACGTGTAGATAGGTATCTGTCTGACGCGTGAAAGAAAAACCCGTAACAAGTTATTGTGCGGGAACAAAGAAACCTTAACTTACGCTTCTTCACGCTACGTCACGTCCAAAAAATAATCAGCCTTAAGGCACAACTACCTCCACACTTCGTCTACCTTTCAACTCGATCCGTCAACTTTTACTCAAGTTATCGTGCGAGAACCAGTAAACCTTGACACACGCCTCCTCACGCCAACTCACGTCCGATCATGTCCAAAAACTAATCAGCTCGAAAACTTAACTACCTCAACCCTTCCTCTGAATTTGATTTCGATTCTATCACTTCTACTCGAGTTATCGCGCGAGAACGCGAAGAAAAAAAACAAACAAATATAAAAATAAACAAACAAACGAACTAAGAAACTGAGGCCCGTCACACACTTCAGCCAACTTAGCTTGACTAACTTGTCTGAGCGTTTTGTAATACGTTGTTTTGAATCAGTGTACACACACTTTGGCTAAGCTAAGTAAATATCCATAGCTCAGTCTTCAGCTAAGTGGGATAACTTATCCGACGTTGTGAAGTTGGGACAGTTTTTAAAAAATATCCCGACTATTTATTTTTTATCAGGTGTACTATCAACGCCACAACATGTTTATTTTAATTTATTTAATTGATTTCTTGGCATTGCTCACCATTTGAAGCGTATAATAATTTATTTAATTAATTTCTCGGCGTTGTTGAACATTTGAAGCATTTTAAAAGTAATTACCTGCGCATTTACTTGATATTTTTTTCTCTATAAAAATGGTTTTTTATTTATTTTTTTAATTTTCATGCTAAAATAAATGCATTGGACTATTATTTCGTTTGTTCTCACCAAATTTGAAATCTATTTGCATGGAAATCTCTCGCCGAATAAATCGTCCTTTAATCTAACGTTCTTGTAATCATTATTAGATAAATCATATAAGCAAGGATTATTTCTCACTAATTCAATGATTTTATCAATTTTTTTATCTATTTTTGCATCTTCAATAATAAATTACTACAAAAGTACATCAACAAGTTTGTACATATGTATACGGGCTACGGACATGCACTTAGCTCAAGTGTGTATACTACCAGAAACTTAGCTTAACTCAGCTAAGTTAGTCGAGCTAAGTTGGCTAAAGTGTGTGACGGGCCTGAGTGGCATATTTCCAAACTGTACCCCAAACTAGTCAAGGTCAAACTATATGAACTGGCAACAATATTCATGTGAGTACATTGCTTACTTTTTGCGTTTGAATCCTTTCCATTGTGGTTTGGCCAACCGACTGCCGTGGCTGAGTAATTTCAGCAGTGCGAAGCTGTATGGAATTACAGGTCCGTGGTTCGAAATCCTCCTAGGTGTTAACTTTATATGAATTTTTCTATAATTTTTTACTTTTTTTAGTGGACTTCCGCTTATGCGGAAATCCGCTATTGCAGTTGTCTTGGTTTTGTTTTTTTATTTATTTATTTGTTTGTTTATTTGTTTGTTGAAGCCTTTTCTTTCTGACGCGTTTTCTTCAGTTTAACTAGACAGATCGATTCAAAATTTTTACAGTAGGTGTAGATCATTAAGAACAAGAGCTGATTACTTTTTGGTGCAAGTCTATCCACGGGAAGCTGAGCTTTGGAGCTTTAAGCTCATTTTAGGGACATTCCTTTCTGACGCGATAACTCTCGTCAGACTGAACTGATTTGCATGAAATTTTTATGGTGATTACTAGGTGTATAGAAGAAGAGCTGATTAAATTTTGAAGTTCATCAATGCATTGAAAGCTGAGCTTTTCAACTTGAAAGTTTATATCAGTTTTTCGAAAATATCTTGCGAACGGTCCATCGTAGAAGGAAATGGAGGCCAAAAGGATAGTTAAGAATTTCACGCTCTACAACTTTAGTTCTGAAGAATTTTTCTTAAAAGCTCACCAATTCGAAAAAAATGAGGTCAAAGTTTGGAGACTTGTGATTGGTCAATTTTCATTGATGAATAACTGACGTTAGAGAGGACCGATCAACTTGAAATTTTTATGGTGATTAGTAAGTATATGGAAGAAAAGCTGATGAGCTGTAGTGTAAGTGGTATAGTTTTGAAATATGCGTGTAATATTCGCTGATGAAAGGCGAGTGGTTTTATGTGTTGAATAGGCGCGTTCGTTTAGGTTATAAACGCGTCGTGACGTACTTAATCAGTGAGTTTTAAACTATGTCACTGATATTCTCCGACTCGTTCAGCAAAACGTTGCCCTTCAACGTAACGGTGCGTTTACGCATCCGTTACACCTACAATGAAATCGAAACCACTCCAATAATATCAGTGACGTCAACTTGAGATTTCATCGGGGCTCCCAGTATAAATCGCTCGAAAACTATCATAAATCTCAAAATGAAATTTACCCCAGGGAGTGTTATCATTTGCTAAATAGGAATTCAAAAGTGCCTTTACCGTGGGACAACCTTAGCGCATGAGGTCTTGCCTGTACCTGCTCCAAAGCCATTTCATCATCATCTTCAGACATATGATTATCATATTCTGAGACATCCCCGCTAGCGTTGATGTATTCATCGGGAACATTGTTCGATAAGTTTCCCCTGCGAGCATTTTCAAATTCATCCGTTCACCTATTTGATCGCTCCATTGTTTTTCCTCCTCGAAATTTGATGTAATTTTGGCAAACATCGAAAGGGGTATATAATTTTTACGCTTACTAAGTAATTTATATTTTTTGAATACAAAAAGATACAATAGAAATTGAGAAAATTTAGCTAATCTAATGAAATTAAAAAATTCAGGCATACAATTCAGGCACCTGATTAAATAAGAACTCTACCAAGGAAAATCAACTATTATACCCGATTAATTATTTACATAATAAAATAGAGAAAAAAAATATGTAAAAGGAATATAGGACAGCAAGGAAACTTATCAAACACCAATGGGGACATTTCAGGGAGCTGAAGAAGAGCTACCCAACCGAATATTCAACCTGTGTTAGGCTACTTCAGGGCTGCAAAACCAACTGGAACCAGAACCGAACCGGAACCAAGAACCAGTGAAACCAATAAAATTTTGGAACCGGAACCAGAAGCACAACCAATATCTTGAAATTGATACTAAAGCTGGTACCGAAACTAGAAACAAAAATTTTTACTGGAGAACTGGAACTTGAACCAGGACGATTATCGTTCCGTTTCTATCCATTTTTTCGATTTTTTTTCAACTTTGAAGTAGAATATAAAATTTTGTAATTTGTAATGAACGCCTAGGTAAGACAACGAAGATAAACATGAAAAAAAGTAGGCAAAATACGAGGCCACACTGTTTTTTTTTTTTTTTAGCTGAGTTTTTAACAAAACGATAGCTATTACAGCCTACCTGATTTGGGAAGGGAAGGTCGGGGGAGGGTGGGGTCTTCAAATCTTTGCGTTTCAGACCATTTGTAATCATCTGGCAAATGTCCAACTTTTTGGTATATATATATAGTGATCTATGGTCAAAGTGGCATCACTCTGCACATTCCTCAGAAGTGCATCTAATGTCACGTTAACGACACCACAGTGGCGAACGGAATGTATAATTTCATAGGTTTTCTTGGAAACAAATTTTTAAAATGATGCCACTTTACCTGTAAACTTAAAAAAAATGAGGCTACTACGACCGTAGACCGAAAAAAATTTTTTTGTATGAAAAATAGAATATTAGTGGTAAAGTGGCATAACCCAAATAACCACACCAGTGACGTCATGACACATAGCTGAATCGATGAGCAATGTGATGGTAAAGTGGCATCAAAAAAAAGATGCCACTTTGTAAAAAAGATGCCACTTTACCTGTAGACGACGAAAAATGATGCCACTTTATCCATAGATAAATCTATATATATATATATTTTTTTTTCCCCCACGCGTAGCGCCGGCGAGTATTCATAAAATTCGCTCAAAATTTGGTGAGGAACTCTTCTTGAAAATGCGCAGAAGTATTTTTTTTGTTTTTTCGAAAACTTTCAAAATGGCGGATCACTCAAATTTTGAGGGGGGCTGGAGAAGAGGCAAATAGCTCAAATTTTTCGTTTTTGATCTCATATGAAAGAGTGAGTCACGGACACCAACATATTTAAATTTCAGCTTCCTAAGTGCATTTTGAGGCGAGTTAGCGAAAACCTGTTTTTGAGAAAATTGCGTTTTTTGTGTCACTCGCCTTGCGCAGGCGGGTGTGGATAAAATTCGCTCAAAATTCGGTGAGAAACTCTTCTTGCAAATACGCAAAAATAGTTTTTTTGTTTTTTCGATAAATTTCAAAATGGCGGATCACTCAAATTTTGAGGGGGCTGGAGAAGGGCAAATAGCTCAAATTTTTCGTTTTTGATTTCATATGAAAGAGTGAGTCACGGATACTAACATATCCAAATTTCAGCTTCTTGAGTGCATATTGAGAGGAGTTAGATCAAAAAACGGCTTTTTGAGGAAGTTTTGAGTCATGAAATTTCTTGAATCTTCCATATCTCCCCACCAAATCAAGTTAAAGAGGTCAAATTTTGTGTGTGAGGTTAGTTGGTGACCACAATATGACCTCTTGAATTTGGATCAAAATGGATTCAAAATGGCGGATTATCAAAATTTTGAGTAGAGCTTGAGGAGCCTCAAGTTGGTAAAAATGTAATTAATATGAATTCATATGGTTATTGGGGATAAGTTGTATACTATATCCCGAATTCACTTCCATACATGATGTTGGAGGGGGAAGGCGGGGTTACCAACCTAAAATAGTGGTGGGGGTACAGGAGGGTCGAAAATTTTTTATTGCTGTGTCATATGATAAAATGAGCCCAAGTGACAAACGTATTTTGATTTTAGCTTCCTCAGTGATTTTGGAGGGGAGTTAGAGCAAAAAACGGCTTTTGGAGGGGAAATTGCTGCAGGAAATTTCATGAATCTTCCATATCTCATCACCAAATCGGCCTAGAATGGTCAAACTTTGTGTGTAGGATTAGTTTGTGACCAGAATATAACCACTGAAATTTGAGTCAAAATGGATCCAAAATGGCGGATTTACAAAATTTGAAGATAATTTGAGGACCCTCAAATAGTTATAATTTGAGAAATATGTGTTCGCATGATTATTTCATGGCAAGAAATACTACATTTGTGCCAAATTGAACTTCTTAAGTGTTTTTGGAAAGGATAGGGTAGGGGTTTTCAGACTTGGTATTGGGTGTGGCCTGTAGTGATGAACGGTTGAACATGGTTAACTTATTACTAAATCAAAACAAGCCCCAGTTAAAAACTCAGCTCCAGTAATGCGGCATGGCTGCTTACGTTTTTTTTTTTTTTTAATGTAATTTGAATAAATAAAATGTTAAATTATTACAATTTAAGTTCGTGAATTATTTACAAGGGAAAAACGGTATCCTACAAAAAATCTAAAATGTTGGTAAAATATTGTGATAGCTTGACCATGGAATGTACTTAAAACCAGTTTGCGCCAGTGAGGATAGAGCAAAAAAAATTGAATCGTTCCCATTCCCTCTTGTTTACACTTTTTGGTTGTCAGTTGTCATTTGGATAGCATTAAATAACAGATGTCCAAGCGACAAAATTAATAATTTTGAAAATTTATGATTTTTTGATAAAGACAACACTGTAGCGTATGCTCACGACTGAAAAAATGAGAAATTTTGGTATAAAACTTCTAAATTGACAATTTATTCATTTTTATAGCATGGTCAACCTATGTTAGAATGCCACCAATCACAACTTCATTAGCGGGGAATCCCATTAGATGGTACCATTTGTGGATGTTGACAACATGCTACCCTTCAAGAGTTGAGCTACAGTGTTATCACTACAAAGTAAGTATCTCTGCGCATGTTTAAAAATTTAAAAACGCGTTTATGTTGGTCGGGTTGTTTTAATCGATATGAGGTACCTACATATATGTTGTGCGGGGCTGTTTAAGCTGCACTATTACCACTATAAAGAAAGTATCTTTACGCATGTTGTATAACTTCCACTCTTCAAATCTTTATCTAATTCAAATTCAAAGTTTCTTCAAGTTTCAAAAAACAACACACATCTTGACGCTTCTAGAATTACTCATAATATATTGTTTAAATTACAATGTCTTTCTTTTACTCCTACCTGTACACTTGTATATACTACATTAACACCATCGTCATCTGACTCATCTGGTTAACAATTGTCAACACGCTGGGTCGGACGATGACGCAATATAGCAAATTGTGCGTCATAAGTTGCGCACGCTGCTTACTATGATTTCGATAATATCTCCTCACCGAATCACCTAAGAGAGGTTAAACTTTTTATGCAGGTTTAGTTGGTAACCAGAATATAACCTCTTGAATTTGTTTCTAAACCGATCTAAAATGGCGGATTATCAAAATTTGAGTAGGGAAGCTCAAGTACTTGAAATTTGTAAAACATGTGTTATTGTATGGCAAGAAATATGGTAAACCTTACATGATCTTCAGTTTTGTACATTTTTTAATAAATCATTTCAAATTTACTTCTATATTCACATATTATTCACGCACAAAGGGCGGGTGAGTACACTTGTTCATTCATAACGAAATGTAGGTTAAATATTTTTCGTAAATATTTCATTTTTATTTGTTGTATTTGTATGAAACCTAACACATGATTAAAAACGCAGAAACACGTTCTTCTACACTGCATGAATATGCATGCATAAAATCGATGGAGGTGTTATGTTGTGGGGAGGGAGCTGGTTTAAGCTGCAGTGTTACCATTACAAAAACATTTTACTAAATATTATTATGAAACATAATTATGTATTTTTTTAAAGTCTGCAAAGTCATACAAACGTGTTCTTCTATGCTACACGAATATGCATGCATAATTTTGTTTTTTGTGTATGATGTGTTGTGTTCATACTGTGATTATTTTGGTTTTGTTGTGATAAGTAACACTTTTCTTCATTACCTAGCTGTGTTTTTAAAAAGATATTTCCCTTTGTTGCCTTTACTTGACAAATATTGTGTGTGAGGTTCTTTGGTGACCAAAATATCGCCTGCGTTTTTCAGAATTCTTGGCAGTGTTACCTGTCCGAAGGACCGGTAAGCTTGCTAGTGCATTATACCTATGTAAAAATAATAACTATACTATTTATTTTACCTTTAATAGCCGTATTTCCCGTAACGCAATTTTTCGTATTAATGGATCATCTTCAGATTCAACAAATTTCTTAATCGCTACGATACATCCAGTTTCTCGGTTACGACATTTAAAAACGACGCCGTAACTACCTTCTCCCAATTTACCCAATTTTTCGTACCTATCCATTGTTCTAAATGAAGCTCGTGTGCCAGGTCTAAACAGAAAATAACTGTTTGTCAATTGAAACGTATAATTGAAATTGAACAGCATTGTTTCAGGCCAAATCGTTATTCTAAAATTATAGTAAGTTGTTGAAATGACATGAATTCATTCAGTACCTACGTAGTGCCTAATAGTTATATGTAAAAACTACTGTTTCTTTTTTTTTATGACAGGCTTTACCTTCGAAGACTGTCGCTTTATAAGCAACGTAGCAAAGACTATGCACTGTTTCAATTAATACTACGACCGCAACTTTGACTATATACTAGATGGACCTAGTTACGTGTAGGAAAACTGCGGTGTAACATTACAGGCATCAGAGTTGGAACACTCGTTGCAACATTATATCTTGCGCATGCTTGAAGTACTTTATCACATTCATGTTATTCTGATTTTAAGCAGTACTATCAATGTCCCCTTGCCGCACTATCAGCGCGAAATAAATTTGCGCATGCGCATTTATAATTTAGTCACGAGTGTTCTGAGAAAATCTGTGTAATGTATCACCGTTTTTGGGTTGGCATTTGCTTGTTACTAGCTCGGTCCATCTAGTATATAGTCAAAGGACCACAAGTATATTCTGCTGAACATTGGAGGGAAGAAATCCGTTGTAATAAGAAAATATAATAAATCCTACAGTTTTAATCATTCTGAACAAGGCGGCTCTGTGGGGAAACTCAATCATTTATGTAATGACAGTTTACGGAAACATTGATTTGTTAATCTGAAGCAAAATATGAAATTTCACAAACATGAAAACTGAAAAACAATTGGTAGAAATGTTAAACATACATCAATTGGTAATTGTAATGGCCAGACTACTTTACAAGTGTATATCTATAAAGTATACGAAGAGCTTCAGCGCTCATCCGGTCAGACCTATTACCTGGTTAAAGGTATCTTTTAATCGGAAACTATTCGTTCCGATTCCACGCAACCTGAACAAAAGTTTTATTAGCCAAAAAATTTACCAAGTCATTTTCCTACCTTAATTTTTGACTGGTCCATTACGTCCTCGCCCAAATGCGAATTGAAAATTAAAATTTTGTGTACAGGCTGTGCTCAATTTGTGCCATCACCATCACACATTGTGCTCCCCCTTGCTAAGAACGAAACCAGGAGGGGGGTGAGGGGTGAAATGCGAGCCCTCTCAATGCAAATTGAGTGCTAAAACCTTGCATACTGGTTGTGCTCACGATGTGATGCGTTATGCTAATAGTATATATTTCACATTGTGCTCCTATTCTAATGTGTTTGGAGAGCTCTATATATAGATAAAATATTTATAGATATCTTACATAAATGGCTCACTCACAGGTTTTTCCTGGACCAAAACTTAATTCATTCATGGCTCACCTTAGGCGCTAGCGCTACGCATTTTGGTAGTTCTCCCCTTTTCCCCTCTTTCAAACTTACAAAGTTTCTCATTAGGGTTTTTGTTAAAAAACCACAAAAACCCTATTGCAATCACTTTTTCTAAATCCTTCGACAAGCATGTGGCACTAAATGTTGGATTTTTATTAGACAATTCGGAGTATATTAAGTTTAGTTTTTAGACTCTTGGAGAAATTGAATAATATGTTTTTGTTCACTTACAACTTTGTTCGATATTCATTAATAAATGAATTTATATTTGAATTAGTTTCATAATATTGCAAAAATGTTGATTATTGTTTAACTTTTAATTTATGATTGTTGTCGTTGTGTTTGACTGTGATAAATGATATTCCACACTCGCCTGAGCCGCTGAGCGCTGCAGTCGCATTTCAAATCGAGATGATAATTTCTAATGTACATGGCCTACAGAAGGAAAATGAGTTTTTTCAATTTTTAACAAAAATAAGAGGGTTTTTGTAAAATTTAGTAAGAACATGAATTGAAAACATTGAAATATAGGGTAGATTGATGTAAATTTCATTCGAATTCACACAATAATGACGCTTCTGTGAACACTTCTTTTAATCTGTGCTTGGCATAATATGGACTTAACACGAAAATTCTCTCAAGTAAATACGATTTCGCCACTCTATAAGTTCATTTCTTAATGAAGAATTTTATCCTTTTTCCAACAGTATATTTCTCGAATTTATAGCTGTAATATTTACGCTGCAATTTTCAAGTGAAAGTTGGAAACTCGCTTCTCGGATTTGAAGCAGCTGATTATAGTGCGGTCCACGAAACTAGACCCTTATGTTTATACACAAAAACAAAATTTTTGCGTTCATAAGAAAGACGTTGCCAAATCTCTTAAAATTAACCAGCTATTTTATGAAATAGAATTGTGATTCGCATCAGAGGTTCGCTCATCATTCATTTTAATAATCATATGTTGGATAAAAAAGAGAACGATTTCGCACTTTCTTAAATAATTACATTTTTTTCAACCAAAAAATAAATGGCTACCATATTTTTATCTCCATAATTATTAATAATAGATATGGCAACAAAGTGCTTATCAGGAGGGTCTAGTTTCGTGGACCGCACTATAAGTGATTATTGTTTATTACTTTATTTATAGACTTAAGTTTAAGTATAATATTTACGATGCTACTGCTTTTGTAAAATTCGCATTTGAAGTTGAAATCGCGTTGATATGATAAGACGCAGTCTTAAGGTTAGGATATAAGACCCGAAAGGCTTCCTTTTTCTCACAAAACCTAAAACCACTTCGATCATCTAAATGAAAAATTTTTGATAACTGTATAACACTACACGGTAAACAATAAGCAGTTGTTTTGAAATTGAGAAAGAATTTCCAACTTTTAAATACAAATTACAGCATGAATATCACAGCTACAAAATCCTTCGATATTCTGTTCGAAAGAGGATAAAATTCTCCACTGAGAAATGAAATTAAAAATTGATACAATCTTATTTATTTGAGAGAATTATTTGTGTGAAGTTCAATTCATATTATGCTAAACACAAATTAAAAGAAGTATTCGTAAAAGCATGAACACATATTTCTCAAATTATAACTATTTGAGGGTCCTTAAATTATCTTCAAATCATGATAATCCGCCATTTTGGATCCATTTTGACTCAAAATTTAAGTGGTTATATTCTGGTCACAAACTAATCCTACACACAAAGTTTAACCATTCTAGGCCGATTTGGTGATGAGATATGGAAAATTCATGAAATTTCCTGCAGCAATTTCCCCTCCAAAAGACGTTTTTTGCTCAAACTCCCTTCCAAAATCACTGAGGAAGCTAAAATCAAAATACGTTTGTCACTTGGGCTCATTTTATCATATGACGCAGCAATAAAAAATTTTCGACCCCTCCTGTACCCCCACCACTATTTTAGGTTGATAACGCCGCCTTCCCCCCTCCAACATCATGTATAGAAAATGATCGTCTCACCCCTCTGGGTCCACAGCTGAAGTTTTAGAGGTGGGCACCACAATGACTATATTTATATATTAAAAATTGAAACCCTTATAAATACTGGAGTTTATGGTATATATACCTTATGGTGCCCGATATGGAATCCTTGAAAGACACTTTCTTTGTGGTGCCCGACATATGGCTGGGCGCCCCATAGTTCAAAATATACAAGGGCACCACAAGATATTGAATACGTATATTCATATATATCAAAAAGTTGGACACTTGCCAGATGATTACAAATGGTCTGAAACGCAAAGATTTGAAGACCCCACCCTCCCCCGACCTTCCCTTCCCAAATCAGGTAGGCTGTAATAGCTATCGTTTTGTTAAAAACTCAGCTAAAAAATGTTGTGAGAGTTGGAGGAGAATGAGGAAATGTATTTTGTCGGAAGGGTTGTACTTTAAAGGAAATAACTTCAATTTGTAAATATTTTTTAAATAAATGATTTTGTAATGATAGTCCGGGAACTTTTTTGATAGACCTCGTAGGTGGGATCAGAATGTAAATTATAGATACATCTGCGCAGCAGCAAAAATATACAGTTTATAGGTTGTCTTGCCATGAATTCATGCCTTCTCTCACGATATCTCGTGTTGTTCTTCTTATTCTGCAACTATACGACGCACGCGGCGGGCATTGCACGCCAGCGGGCCTAAACATTTACGCGCTCATACTCTCGACTTAAACCATACACGCACGCGGCGGGCATTGCACGCCAGCGGGCATAAATTTATCCACTTTCGCTCTTTAGATAAACGCGCACGCAGCGGACATAAAGTAAAATACGCCCGAAGACTTAAAATAAGCACGCAGAGAGCATTGCACGCTAGCGGGCATAAGCTAAATACGCCCGAAGACTTAAATAAGCACGCAGCGGGCATTATATTACGCATACTTGAAGATCTTCAAATCCTACAGCACGCCGCGGGCATAATGCACGCTGAGCGGGCATAAAGATAATCACTCGGTTGAGAAACCAGCACGCCGCGGGCCTACTGCACGCAAGCGATCTAGACAAATCTACACGCTACTAGAAAATGCTCTCCCATAACCACACCGTGTGTAACTGAACAAAACTAATCCAACAAGTGGTGCCGAAACCCGGGAACGCATTTTTTCAAAATCTGTATCGCGTATGTTATCGTCTTAATTATGATTAATGGTGATAGTGGCCTCTGCAGTTCAAACGCCGCGCTCTTTAACTCATTGGGAACGCCAACCTCTGCTTCAACTACCACAAAGAACGTTTCCTTCACACCTTTAAAGCCAACACTGATATCGAATCCATTTACCCGAATTCATACTTACTAATCCAGGACTATGGTACAGCCTCGCGGAACGCCAAATGAAGGCACATAAGATCACATATCAAGACATTATGGTAGGTATCATAACCGCCCGACTTCCCGTGGAGACATCTTAGCGACTAATGCAGACCCAATATAACATAATATAGGCAAATAAAGGAACGCATCGTTTCTCTTTATAAAATTAGCGATGAGGATAAACTTGACCAGTTATTATGCGAAAAAGACATCTGTCTGGGCACTCGTAAACCTTCCGATCTACTAAATGATATGCGCCTCTTAATTGGGCAATCATCAACGGAAACTATGTTAAAACGATTGTGGTTACAACGACTCCCACAACACATGCGGGAACACGTTGGAATTTTCTCCATTCCCTTAGACGAACTCGCCAAAATGGCCGATTCATTCCACTCGATCATGACGAGCGATGATCGACGATCTCTGTATGCCATATCCGACACCCAACCCAGGAATGTAGCCTTACCCACTGCTACACCAATCTCAACCACTCTCGAAAGTTTGATTACCCAACAATTCGCGGAAATCAACAGAAAAATCGCTGAGATATCGGAACGACAGAATAAAGAACGCACCGATTCTCATTTCGCCGAACTTGCAGCACAAATTGCAGCACTTCCAACCGACAGACCAATAGTGGAACCACAACAAGGTCGAGATCGCTTCAGAGCTCATTCAAGAGGACGATTTCGAACGAGATCACCTACTCCACATAGATCTCAAAATCACAAACACGACAAATGCTGGTACCACTGGAGATTCGGGAACGCAGCAGAGAGATATGTAAAACCTTGTAACTTCCAAAGTTCCACCGACGAACCAGCTAGGTCGGAAAACTAAAAAAAGGGTCAGTGACCGCGGCACACCAACCCTCAACAATACCCTCACGCCGCCTATTTTTGCGCGATACTTGTTCCAACCAAGAATTCCTAATCGACAGCGGATCAGATTTTACAGTAATTCCCGTGAAATATGCAAATAAGAAAATATCACCTACGAACAAACCTATCTTTTCGTTATTTAGTGCGAACGGCAACACTATCCATTGTTACCCCCGAGAACAACGAACCTACAACTTTGGGCTTACACAAAAATTAAAATAGACTACCATCATCGCAGATGTGAACTGTCCAATCATTGGAGCAGATTTCCTTGCAAATTTCGATTTATTACCCGACCTAAAACGTCAACGCCTTATGTATGGCAACCAATCCGATTTTTCTACAGGAGGAAAACTACGAACATCTACTACTATCTCAGGCATCTGTATGATTAACCAACACAACGCTGACAACTTTACCCATATATTAAATCGCTACCCAGCATTACTGCGACCAGCACCGTTCTTAGAAACACCGCACCATCTAGTACAACACCACATCGAAACAACTGGACCCCCAGTTTTTGCCAAACCACGAAAAAAGAGTTTTGGGAAATGTTAGAAATAGGAATCGTTCGGGAATCGAAATCGCCATGGGCCTCGCTGTTACTAATAAGACTAAAGGCAAACCCTGAAGAAATACGACCATGCGGAGATTACCATGAACTAAATGTCATCACCATACCAGATCGGTATCCTCTACCTCACATACGCAACATTCCGTCACAACTAACCGGAGCTACGATCTTTTCTGTAATAGATCTAGTAAAAGCTTTACATCATATCCCGGTCAATAAAGCAAACATCGAAAAAACGGCCGTAACCACACCATTCGGCCTATTCGAGTATCTCAGAATGCCGTTCGGACTGCGAAACGCACCGCAAAAATACCAGCGGTTCATGGATTCAATCATGTGGGATTTTACATTCACCGCTGCCTATCTTGATGACATACTCATCTTTTCAAAAAACGAGGAAGAACACAAAAGCCATTTAAAGGAAGTCTTAGAAACCCTTTGCAAAAAGGGCATAACCATCAACCCAGCGAAATACCAGCTAGGGAAAGCTGAAGTAAAGTTCTTAGGCCACGTCATCACAGGAACTGGAATCTCACCAATACCCAGCCAAGTGCAACGAATAACAAAGCTACCACTCTCCAAAACAATACACCAACTACGCCGGGTAGTTGGCTAATTCAGCTTCTATCGAACCCATATTCTAGGTGCCGCCACTATACTTGCACCCCTAAATGAGCTACTAAAAGGTCGCAAAAAACGGCGTGACAAAACCAAAGTACCATGGAATCCTGAAGCTCAAGCTGCTTTTATAGAATGTAAAAAGAAATTGTCCAATGTAGTTTGATTAGCTATTTACAACCCAGAACACCCATTAACCCTCACAACCGACGCTTCAGAGATAGGTATCGGCGCAGTTTTACATCAAATTACACCCGACAGCACGCTGCATCCACTTGGGTTTTTCTCAAAGAAATTTGATGAACGCTACAAAAACACCCAACATACGACCGAGAACTACTAACCATATACGAAGGTCTGCAGTATTTTCGACCAATGATAGGACACCCTAACTTCGCAGTATACACGGATCACAAGCCATTAACATTTGCCTTAATGAAGAAAACACCGGCTCATAATCGAAGATATAATGCCCATCGCATGGCACAACTAGATGAGATTGCACAGATCACATCAAACATCAGATATATCGCCGGGGATGCCAACATTGTGGCAGATATGCTAAGTAGACCAGAAGTCAACGCTATCCAGGCAAGTGTATCCATGATAAACATAGCCGACGCCCAAGCAGAATGTCCGTGGCTAAAAAAGTTAAACGAGACCGGTGATTTAGGTCTGTTACTCCTACACAACGTTCTCATACCAGGAAGTAACCGTTCCTTATGGTGCAATAAAAATAAAGCCGGGTATTATAGACCATCCAGATCTTCTGTCAAATACACGACCTATCACACGACAGACCAAAAGCTACGCTAATAAAGGTCAAAGATCGATTCATTTGGGCCAACATTAATCGGGATATTCGTACATGGACGAAGGCATGTGATAAGTGCCAACGGAGTAAAATCTCTCGACATACTCATTCGCCATTGTCGAACATCCCATACGCGTAGAAATTTGACCACATACACGTAGAATTGTGGGACCACTACCTGAATCAAATGGGAATCGGTATATCTTAACTTTAATAGACCGTTACACAAGATGGGTAGAATATATTCCGATTCGTGATATCACCGCACCAACTGTAGCTCAAACCAGTATGCGAGAATGGATCTCTCGTTACGGCGTTCCACGTAAGATCACCTCTGATAGAGGAACGCAATTCACATCTGAGCTATATTACGAATTCAACAAAATTCTAGGGGCCCATCACATAACCACAACGGCCCATTACCCACAATCAAATGGCATCCTGGAAAGAACGCACCTCAAGCTAAAAACGTCACTAAAATGTCACGGTGGTAATTGGGATACAGTGCTCCCAATTGTTTTACTCGAACTTCAATCAGCATGCTGCGATGATTTCCCACTCTCACCAGCGGAAGCCATATTCGGAAAAACACTTAGACTACCAGGCGAATTTTTTATCGAAACACCAACGCCACCTACCCCATTACCAGCATACGTACACCAATTAAAACGGGCATTTCAAACGCTGAGCCCAGCACTATTCAAAACCAAAACAGCATGTAACATATTTGTGCATCCTCAACTTAAAGAAGCAAAAAAGGTATACTTGCGAGTCGACCATGCACGCAAGCCACTAGAATTTGTCTACGAGGGAAGCTATGATGTTCTAAAAAAATCAGATAAAATATTTACCTTAAACATCAAAAATCACCCAGTCACTATATCCATAGACAGACTCAAACCTGCTTTCTACTTAGAAGGAGATCAAAATATGGAAAAATCTCATGATGAACCTGAGAATACTGGCTGGGACACAAAGATAGATATTCTTCCTCTCACGATGCCAAAAACAGTTAATTCAAATGATAATCTAAGTCTGAATAATGAGAATTCTCAGCCTACTGCAACTCTGAAGGCAACCAAACATACACCTCAACGTAATGCTACACGAACGGACCGACAAATTAAAATGCCTTCTCGATATTTAGACGCAATCACTCAGAAAAGAGTAAAATGGGCAAAATGCTTAGAAGTAATTCACTATTTTTAACAACTCCTCTAATTTTTTCTATTTTTTATTATTTTAAGTCACCAAAATGGCTACCAACTTAAAGAAAAAAAAGATATACGCTATGACGTCACAGAAGCACAAAAAATTTTTTTAACACCTATCCGATTCACAAGAGTCATCATTCATTATCGAATCATCATTCACGTTCACGATTGAATCTTCGTTCCGCCCCCCAAAAAAAAGCTAATCCCTTATCTCTAATCAAATAACAAATCATAACACATTTTATCCTAATCCTTCACATCATTCAGCCCAGTTTTTTTAATCTTTTCAAAATAGTGAGTGAATAATAATATAAATAATGGAGAATAAAGAGGCCCTCATCAAAAACATTGTAGCCGCTGTTACCGCAAAACTTGAAAAAGGAGAAAAAATAACGATGCTACCACCACACAAAGCCCCTGTTCGGGCAAGAACAGTCAAAATAACGGAAAGGAAACGCATGGCAGCAGATATGGTAAAAACGCTCCTCCTATAAAAATGAACAAACCAATAGAAAAATCCTCACCTTTCATAAGGAAACCCACACGACCCAGTATGCCCACTCAAAAAATTCGACTTCAAATCAATCCAAAAACAACAACAGCGATGAAGAACAGCGTAAAGACAATGGATAACACACACTTCCATGTTGAAGAAATGCTGGAAGATATTCAAAGTAGTGTAATAAATTGAAAACCTATTTCACCCATTATAGATAAGAAACCAAATGTCAACCTTATAACAACTTTACCAGTTCTGTTTCCGACTTATAACGATAATCAGCCCATTCCAAACCACTTTTCTTCCTATCTACCAAAAAAGGCGTCAATATTTTCACCACCAAATACACCAACTCCAGAGACGCTGATGCTACCCCCAAAAGCACCCTCTAAAAAACGAAATAGAAAGGGAAAAGGCGCGGCCCAGAAAGCCAAAGAAAAATTGGTACAGAAAATGATGGGAGTTATTCTATGAAGAAAATACTTAGATTAAGAATCTTAATGTTCCTTTTTATCGTTCTTTTTATTGTTTTTTCTTCTATTCTTATCATGTTTGTTTTTTATCATTTTATTGTCTTTTTATGTATCGTGTTCATTTTTTGAAGTAAATAAAATGTCCACATGTTTCGAATTTTTTTAATATATAATAATACATTTTTTTAAATTTTTTATTTTTATACAAAAACAAAAATCATGTAATTTGTTACCTCTTTTCTAAAAACTTCCTATTTTTTTCTATTTTATCTTTATCTCAAAATCATGTATTCTTTTTGATTTTTTTAACTGCTCCGCATCTTAGATGGGGAGTATTTGTAGGCGCATGGGTGCGCCAGAAAAAAACTAACGAAAGAGTCGAAACACGCATCACCTAAATATTAGGAATATTTTATTACTAATTTTTAAGTTTCTGGTCGTGCCACACTGTTCGTAGGTGCGATCAGAATATAAATTATAAATACAGCTGCGCAGCAGCAAAAATATATAGTTTACAGGTTGTCTTGCCATGAATACATGCCTTCTCTCACGATATCTCGTGTTGTTCTTCTTATTCTGCAACTATACGACGCACGCGGCGGGCATTGCACGCCAGCGGGCCTAAACATTTACGCGCTCATACTCTCGACTTAAACCATACACGCACGCGGCGGGCATTGCACGCCAGCGGGCATAAATTTATCCACTTTCGCTCTTTAGATAAACGCGCACGCAGCGGACATAAAGTAAAATACGCCCGAAGACTTAAAATAAGCACGCAGCGGGCATTATATTACGCATACTTGAAGATCTTAAAATCCTACAGCACGCCGCGGGCATAATGCACGCTGAGCGGGCATAAAGATAATCACTCGGCTGAAAGACCGGCACGCCGCGGGCCTACTGCACGCAAGCGGTCCAGACAAATCTACACGCTACTAGAACACGCTCTCCCATAAACACACCGTGTGTAACCGCACGAAGCTATTCCGACAATATCTTACATAGATACTAAATCGCAAATCCCTGATATATTTACTAAAAGTTTAGAAAAAGTTATTTTGAAAAGTTCGTAAATCGACTATCTATTTATTAACGCGTCGTGTAACGTGTGTAATTTGTCTATTTACTAACGCATCGTGTAACGCGTGTAATTCGCAATCGTCAAATTTTAATTTGTATAATTTTTCGCAATTTCGTGTATTATTTCTAATCGAAAATTAATATTAATCGTACTCGCGTGAATTGTTATCGTTTATCATACTTTGAATTTCTATTATTTATTTATTTACTTTGGTGTTCTAGCATTCTGGGGGAAGGTGTTAATTTATTGACTTTATACATGTCCTCGAACGCTAAAACTATTGGGCTGGTTTTACACGATTACACTTATACTCGGTTTTTTAATATTAATATGTACGTGAAATTGTCGTTCTTGTTTCCATTAGGTTATTCGTTATTCCGTTTGTGTATCTCTTGTCAGCAATACAAGCTATTGACAATTTCGTCGTCTTATTTAATATAATGTTGGTACAAGTTTTCTAGTTAATTTAATAGATATATACTTAAAGAATGTAGTGTAGACTCGGGTATATAGAACCAGGCATAAAGAATCATCAAAATTATGGCTGTGCTATTTATTGTGAAAAGTTGGCAATATTTGCATTTGGTAGAGGTTTAAGGTGATAACATTTTACAACCGGATATTTTTTCGTTTTTTTTTTTTTTTTTTTTTTTTTTTTAATTTGACATAAACTGATTTTGTATTACCAAAAATCGAGAATCTCGAAATTTCAAAACGAAATGATTTCCTTTTAATTGTAACTTCAAAAGAATTTTTTTTGATAAATGAAGATAATTCCTCTATTTTCCATTCCTATACAAGAATTTATGAATTTTTTAATTCAAGTAACACTTTTGTCCATTTCTACCAAAAAAGTCAAATCCGGGCATACAGAACCACAATATTAAATGAGTTGGTAAGAGTTAAAAGGTCAAAAAGAGTAAAAAATACTATTATAAATTTATGATACCCCACATCTATAACCTAAATTTCAAGTTTATCAATGTTAGAATGGCTCCAATGTAATATGTGCTCTGAATGAGCCCATAAAGAGTGCACCAGTTGTGAGGTTACAATACCGATTTCATGGGTGCAATTTTTAGGTAGATGTTGGTTTGACTTGTAAAAATACATTTCTTATTAATTTAGTAAATTTATAATCGCTTCGTAATCATAAAAATTCCATTTCAGTTATTTATTACTGTGGTTCTTTTTGCTGGGGCACTTTGGACATGCAAAAATAGTGTTTTGGCAAACTTCAAATTTGAGTATCTCAAAGTGACTTTTCAAAAAAAAATCACATATTTTGAAAGAAATGTTTTTCTACATAATAAAGCTGTTTCCATATGTTTTTTGGAATTACAGCGTATTTTACATCTAACTAAAAAAAGGTGATTCTATATTCCCAAGTCTCCCCTAAATTTATAAATTGATTTTAACACAGATTTATAAGTCTTTCACAGCTAAATTATTTCTTTTTCACATATGGATGTACAGAAATGATATTCCATGGGAAAAATTTGTTTATCAACAATCGTCATGTTCATAACATTATAAGTAATTAAACTTGTTTATAAGTAGAGTATTTAAATTAAATTTTGAAAAAATCTGTGGATACTGGGTAGTAATAATGACAATCAACAACTGGCGTGTTATGAAAAAATTCTGAAGTCATCAGCCGTTGTGTAAATATACGCTTGCAAACTCATGCATTGAGATTCCAATTTTGGCTCTAAGACTCATCGTAATTGCTTACGTCAAAAATAATGTTCATTCTTTCCTGTTGTAAGAGTAATTCATTTTTTAAAAAACCGTGCAAATGTGCGTTTTATTTCAATTTTTTTAAAAATTAAAATTCATAATTGGAATATAAACTGTATGGGGAACACAATGAAAAAAAAAATCATGGCGTAATTTTTTTTTAACGGATTTGAGCACATCAACGCGAGTATTTAAGGCCGAACATGTTTACCTCGTGTAACTCGCCGCGTTTGTCATTCACAAACGTTGAAGATTTTACGAATTTGTAACTCGCGATTACAGCCTTGTTTTAGGTCCATTCTTTTGAGAATTTTTATGCATTTTTATTGGTGTTATTTTCAACGTGTTGATTCAAAAAAAAAAAATCCAAAAATTAAAAAAAAGCAAAAATACAGAAATTTTGGTTTTTCTTTACCCCTCCTCCAAATATGGGCGAAAACCATTGAAAATCTGCATGAATACTTGAGTAACTACAGCGCAAAGAATGTGATGTTTATTTTTGAAAAAAAGTAAAATTCAATAATTTTTGATTTTATAATGCCACTATTCAGTCAAATTTGAGAGGTAAGAGTGCCTCAAAAATGAAAAATGGTAAGAACATGAAAAAATAGATTCATACTTTAAAATCTATTTATAAAAAAAAAATGTAATTTTGAAATTATTTTGATACTCCTCTCCCCCAGTTTGGGGTTGAGGTTTGGATTATAGTTAAAAACCATCTACACGTTAATTCGAAAGGGAAACCAAAATTTCGTCAAAACTGGATCAGTACTTGCGAAGGAGAAGCATAGCAAAGTAAAAACGAAACTTTGAGGTTTCATATATCATATATCGAAATTTAAAAAAAATCCCTCCGACGGTTCTCCAGTTATAAGCGTACAAACATACAAACAAACAATTTCTTACTTTTATAAATATAGATTACGATATAGATAGACATAGATACGTATTCAGTATCCTGTGGTCTACTTGTATAATTTGAATTATGAGGCGCCCAGTCATATGCCAGGCACCACAAGGAAAGTGTGTTCTGAGGATTCCATATCTGCCACCACAAGGTATACGTATATATACCATAAACTCCAGTATTTATAAAGAGTTTAATTTTTAGTATATAAATATAATCATTGTTATTTTTCCCCCACGCGTAGCACGAGCGCGTATTCTTAAAATACGCTCAGAATTTGGTGAGAGACTCTTCTTCAAAATGCGCAGAACAATTTTTTTTTCAGCTGTGGACCCAGAGGGATGAGACGATCATTTTCTGATAGTTTTTAGCTTAAAAACCTGGTGGCGCTCGATTCGGACACCACAACGTTAAAAACGGGCACCACAATGACTTCGTGGGAGCATGGTAAATTCTGGCCCGATCTTGGAAATTCTACTATCCTTCCGAGACCTGCTCCTACGGAGTCTCGCAACGTTTTTTGTGTATATATGAGCGTATATAGCTTTCAGTTCTATACAAACATTGGGAAGCCCAGGTTATGGTGCTATCTTGGGTAGACCTACCTAGGCCTGACGAGGATACTAGTAAATCTGAAGTACATCTCATAAGTACCATTGCATATCATTTGTATGCATGAATTTTGACATTTTTTTACCTCTCTAAAGGTTCCTAATATGCTATGTTCAAGTGGTTTCCAAAAAGCTCACGCGGGTATCTCTAGCACTTTAAATAAGGCTGGGTCTCAGAACGTCTGTTTGATTTCTACGATCTAGGGCCTGACAAGAATAGTGGCATATATATTGTTACGGGTTTTTTCTTTACATGTCAGATAGGTACCTATCTACACGCGTTAATTCCGTCAGACCGTTGTAACTAGGTACCTACCCAACGTAGTTGCGGCGTGGAGATGGCAAACTGGTTTACCGCTACACGCGTGCGGCTGTGGTGGGGACGCTCGGCTTCGCCACCACAAATGATTATTTATTTATTTATTAATTCATTTATTTATACATCTTTGAGTGCCCCCTTCACAGCCTTTATAGGCCAATTATGAGGGGGCACTTTGCAGATACATGCAATAAAAAATTTAACCAACATTACAATCTTAATTCTGAACTTAAATTAAGTCCCAATCCCTCCCTTCCAGTGCTTGCATCACCCCCAACCCAAAGGCAGTCCTTTTCTTTCGAGATTTTATACGACGGAGTTTGCATATTTGTAAAAACGCGCTACTTTTTGACTTTGATGGCTTATATCTCAAAAAGTTGTGGATGGATTTTTTTTTATCTTCACCGTCGGAAAGAGCGTGAAATTTTACATAAAATAGTAATTTCAAAACTATAGAGTGCCGCCAAATTTCGAGATATTTTACTAAAATCGGCGCGCTGTCGCGTTTTCCCTATATAAACTCGTGCAAATTATTTTTTCAACTCCAGGTACTATTTCCTAAAGCGCTGTGATGCGGCGGCGTTGGTTCCTAATCGACAGTGGCCATGTTTTTGTTGGTAAGTGACTATACTTGTTCTTTTACATTACTTTGGTATGGGGAAAGCAAACGAAGTCCGCCTACCTACCGTTACGTCACACGCTGATTTCAAATCAGCGCTAAGGCCTTTTACTATAGGAGGTGTTAGCTCTATGATGGTCTCGTCACAATCTTTAAAATTTCGAACCTGTATTTGAGGAGTTGGTCCCTTATGGAGCTCCATAAACATCTTAGAATAGGAGCACAATCGTCTAGAATTCATTCATTATTGGGAAATAATATCAACCTTGAAAGTACTATGATCTACGCTCTCATTCTTCCAGCAAATCGCAACCACTCGCAACAATACTAGTAGTAATACTACGCGAAATAAAGTAACTATCATTATTATCTGTTTAAAAAAAATGTCTCTATTTATCCTTTATTTCAGTTCTTACAAATTTTAACTATTACATACCCGAGCTAAAAATTTGAAGAAGAGTTTATAATGGCCACAGATTCACTATGGATGAATTCCCTGGAAGAGTTTATGCTATGCGTTACAACAGAGTAGTTTATAATAACCGCCGAAATGACCGTATTCGTACTTTCCGTAAGAAATGGCCTATTCTTTTGATATCTGTAGTGAATCTGCGGCCATTATAAACCCACCCTGAAGAAAAAAAAAATGTTATTCAGAAGTTAAAAATATATCCGAAAAACCCAGTTAAATTTTTGTGAAATACCATTATCATCATTAAAAAAATTAAATGAATAAAGTCATAAAAATGCATTTTTGGGGAAGATCTTTCGTAACTATGCATAATCGGATGTCCTGATGAAAAGAATTCATAGAAAGTAGGAATTTCTTTTACAGAACGCTCAGTTCATAATATCTGTATGTACAGTCAAAACTTCTTACATAACTTGTTGAACGTGAATATGCCTACCTATTACCATTTGTGTATTGTCGAATAAGGTAAGCGTTACCAAGGCAGCAGATTTGCAGTAAAAAATAAACATTTCTAAATATTCGTTGGATTATTAATGGAAACATTTTTGTACACTGAAGAAAGAGCACACTTTCTGGGAACCCATTCACACTTACCTCCATTTGTATTCACTAAAATTTGAATCATCTACATTAATAAAATTTGTTAGCATGAAAAATTAGGAAGAGAAAGTTAAGTTGGTGATGAGCAAAAAGCACGTTATTACTGCTCCAGCTCTTCCATCCCTATTTAAATAATTATAAATGTAATCAGTCATATAATAACACGAAATATAATGCATCAAATTTAGTTGAGTGCTTAAACTATGCGTTCCAATGGTTTTGACATTTTCCTAGTTCACGGGTTGTTTAAAGCTTTTCTTTCCAAAACGAATAGGAAATTTCGAAATTTCAAAAAGAGAATTATATGCACTAGTTTTGAAACTCGAGCATTTAAGTTATGTGTTATTTAAATTTAGAAATTTAATATTAAGCTTAAAGAAAAAAATAATAATTTAGAGTGGTGCAAAACTCATTTCAACACATTGTGGGTGTATTAATAGCTCATATTATACCTAGGTTCTATTTAAGTGTTGCAAAAGTGGTAGCGACGTACCTACGTGAGAGCAGAGGCACGTTGTTCCCAAATAACCAAAAACGTCTTTCATTTAACCATTTCTCCATGCAGGTATCTTCAACTTATTCATTTATAACACCGTGGCTAAAACATTCTAATTCAAAAATAATGAAATCAGTAGTAACAAACGTACTCATTAACATCCTTTCAACTAGGGCACTACTCGCTGAATCGATATCAAGGTTCGCATTATTGTTACCACATAATGCAGCACGCAAACAAAAATAAGATTCACATAAATTTGTCGTACCTACACTTTCTACTTTTTTTCAGTTCCCATTATTTCCCTCGGGCTTGCGTGTTGAATTTATTCACAAAATAAAGTATTAAGGGGAGAGGAGGATGGCAATAGACCTACACAGTTCTAAATGTGAATTGTGCTGTAACAAATCACATGTTGATAGTAGTGTTGTTGACCGATGCCTGACGTGAATATGTGATTAGCGGGATCACTCAAAATATTCATTCGAATATTTGCTATCGTTGCTTGAATGATGAAAATAATAAAAAAGTTTTTGGTTTCCAGAATTTCGTTTTTTACTGGTTTTCAGCTGTGATTTCTTTTTTCGTTTCGATAACGGTTTTCGGTTATTGGTATTTTTTTCGATTTTACCGGTTTCCATTTTTTGGTTTATCTTTTTTACAATTTTCGATTTTATTCATTATTTAATTTCAATCATTTTTAATATAAAATTTAAAATTTAAAGCAGCTGTTAATCCAATATAAAATGAATAAAATGATGATGAGAATACAGAAAAAAATCTTATCGTTACTCATTATTGAATTATAATTATGATTATTAATGAAAGTGAATTAATTTTTTTCCTATTATTCAGCATATTCATTCATTTACTTATTGGTAGTAATACCTTCATGTATTCATTTTGTTTCATGCATTATTGTTTACAAAATATAAATACGTTTATTCAGTCTTCAGTCCCAACTCTCAATTCAATTTTTAGAAATTAAGATTATAGAAAGTAGATATCAAAGTTGATGACTTGGTGAGGAAATTAAAACGTAGTTGTAGGTAAGTGTGAGAACGAACATGTAAATATAGACATAAGAATTTAAAAAAAAAATTAAAAATTTCAAAAGAATATAGGTACAATGTAGCATAAGTGGTCCAGATGCTACGCGTTCAGTACGAAAATGAAACGTACTTATCGAGAATAGTATAATAAGTGTTGTATAAAGTACGAAATCTCATAGATGGTCCGAGCACTTCGCGGTTGGTACAAAATGACTTGTACCATCCTCGAAATGATTACTTACGGACTTGGTACGTAACATACACACCTATCAATTTATTTAAAAAATCTAAAAAGTCATTAAGAATGGGAAAAAGTCCACTCCTTCTGTAGGTCCTTTTAATCTTAATATTCCTTTTTTCACTAATATAGGTTTTACAATATTATTATATTTATATCCTGTACTTCCTTTGACTTTTCTAGCATTAGGATCATTGTTATGTCTATAACTATTTGTTTTTTGTAATATTTCAGCATAATTTTCTTCATCAACACTATCATAATGATTTGGTTGTTCTAATGTTATCAATTCCCATAAATCAGGAGTTCCTGTAAATTCTGTTCCGTCTTTGAATATAATATCATCATCCTTAATCCAGACTGGGTGATTTCCTATAAATAAGTGATTATCTTCTACTCTGATTCCAAATGTTTTGTCAGTCTTTATATCTTTGGAACCGCTGTTCTTCCTATAACCTTTATAACATCTTCTGTGTTATCTAATAATTGAGGTGGTTGATTTTCGACATATTCTGGTAAGCTTCTTGGCATAATTTCGACATATTTACTTTGATGTATTAGTTTTTGCAACGGTTTTTTAATAGGTTTATATAATTCTTTCAATTCTTCTAGTCCACAAATTTTTCAGGTTCTAATGGTATCATATTTTTTTTTCAAGTCCTTTGTTGAATTAAGGGGAGTGGGCATATTTTTGACTCAAAAAATGTGTTTTTGAGTTACCTCAGAAAAAGGTGAAGGGGAGTCCTTAGAACCCTACATTGAAAGCATAAGACTCAAAACTCAAATTGCTTGTAGGAAATCTATGAAGAACTTGAAAAAACATAGTGTGATTATTTGAAAAAGGAGACATGAACTCCTACTATAGAAATGAATGATCAACTGTTCTTATCAGAAATTTTTAAGTACTTTAGGATAGTCACAATGTTGAAAAGATAGGCAAATTTATAACCCTCAGAAATCAGTAGGCTCTACACTGTGTATAACTTTTAGCTATACAAAAATAATATACCTTCACTTTCCTACCACATTTATCAATGCAACAGAAGCTTAAGCTTTGAATTTGTTTTTATACTGACCCCAGTTTTGAATTTTGAGAAAACAAACAAAAGGGTCTCTCCTGATAAGATAGTGAAAACGGCCCTTGACCCAAACATGTTGTACCTTAGAGTACGAGCTAATTATGGAAAAAAATCCAACCATGTACCCCCTCAAATAAATTTTTACAATTTTTTGAAAATTTCAAAGCCTAAAAAACTGAAGAAAATATGAATCGAAAAATTTGAAAAAATTTCCACAAATGTACTTATATAATGCCTATGAATGGTGAAATTTTCAAAATTTTTCATCCATCCCATCCAGAGTTGAAAAATATTGAATTTTCGACATATGGGAGTCGATTTCTCAGGAAGGGGTGGGGGTGGGGCGTCAAAAATTTTTTTGGGGAGTTTTTACATCGAGGGCAACATTTAGGACCACTTGTGACCGAATTTGGGTCAAGGGCCGTTTTCACTATCTTATCAGGAGAGACCCTTTGCTCTATGGGTTAGTAGGACTTATCTAGAAGCTCATATGTATGGTTTTTAGCTACATGTAAATCATATCCTCTAGCTTTCCTATTACATATTTCAGGGCATTGAAGAAATGACTTTTGGATATGCTTTTATGTTGACCCCAGTTCTAAAATACGAGGCAATGAAAAAAATTTACGCGATGGTTAAGTAGGACTAACCTAGAAGCTCATATGATAAAATATTATCCCTAAACTTTCCTACTACATTTATCAGTCCATTGGAAGTTTTACCTATGATTGTGTTTCTAATTTGACGCTAGTTCCAAATTTCAAGATATCAAAAAAAAGTGTACCTAATGCTTTAGCAGGAATCACTGAGTACATCCCATGAATAGTGTTTGTATGTGTGAAAATCATTTCTTCACTTTCCTACCACATTTATCCGTGCATTGGAAGCGTGACCTTCGAACATGTTTTTATTTTGACCCTAGTTCTAAATTTTGAGGTAACAAAACTACCTACAGCACCAAGACCCAGGCAAGGCAGAAAATTGATCTACATGATCTACTTACATTCCTACTGAGAATCTTTTTACGCAGTAAGTGTTTTCTCATTGTACTTCTCTATATCAACAAACTTTTCAAATTATGTGATATTCAAACAGATTTACTGAATGGTTCAGTAGGTAATACTGTCTACCTACTGTACCTAGACTATGCCAAGGCATAAAACTGATCCGCTCAAGTTGCTACTGAGAATATGCGTACATAGTCTGTATTTTCCTTTCTTATGTCTACATATCGACTAATTTTTCATATTTTAGAATATATATAAAAAAAAAAACCACAGAAGAGTTCTGTAGGGAATATAGTCTACCTACCTAACCTGACCAGATTCAGACAAATTAGAAAACTGATCTACTCAAAGACCTACTTAATATACGTACACGTAGTTTGTGTTTTTCTTTCCAACACATCCATCTCGACTATGCTTTCAAATTTCGAGATATTTGAAGAAATTCATCAAATGGTTCAGTAGGTATTACTGCGTACCTACTGTACCCACACTCTGACAAGGCAGAAAGCGGATCAACTCACATTCCTACCACATTCCTACTGAGAATTTTTTTATGTAGTCAGTGCTTTCCCTTTGTACATCTCCATATCAACCAACTTTTCAAATTTTGTGATATTCAAACAGATTCACTGAATAGTTCAGTAGATAATACTGTCTACGTATTGTACCCAGACTTAGAAAAAGTGGAAAACTAATTCACTCAAAGTTTTACTGAATATAAGTGTTCGAAGGTGGTAATTTCCTTATCTACCTCAACCACGTTTTACAATTTTGGGATATTTCTTAATACTCATTCAATGGTTCAGTAGGTAATCCTGTGTAGCCACTTTACCCAGACTTGGACAAGGTATAAAACTGTTCTACTCACATTCCTACTGAGCATCTTCATACATGGTGTGTGTTTTCTTTTTTTATGTCTGCATTTTGACAAATGTTTCATTTTTTCGAATATTTAAAAAAATTCACCAAATGGTTCAGTAGGTAATACTGTCTACCTATCACACCCAGATTTACACAAGGCAGAAAACTGATACACTCACATTCCTACTCAGAATCTTCAAATGTAGTCAGTGTTTTCTTATTATATGTCTCTATATCAACAAACTTTTCAAATAATGTGATATTCAAACAGATCTACTGAATGGGTCAGTAGGTAGTACTGTCTACCTACTGTACTTAGACTATGCCAAGGCATAAAACTGATCCGCTAAAATTCCTACCGAGAATATGCGTACATAGTCTGTATTTTCCTTTGTTATGTCTACAAATTTAAAGAGCATGTTAACATGAAAAGTTTAAATTATGTATGATGCGCGCTTTTCAAAAATGTTGATGAACAGCAAAAAAAAATAAAGGCTCATTAGACGCCCAAGTAACCATTTGAATCAACGCCGGATCTCTCTCTGCGCTGTTGCTATAGAGGCAAGAAGAAAATCGGGCGGATCTCGCTTTCACTGTCAAACATATAAGAAATATATAAAATATATCCATACGTAAATCACAGATAAACCGAGATCCGGCTGAAAACTCGCCTACACGATGTACTGGACCTCGCAAACAACGTATGCTATGTAAAACGTTGCGAGATCCGGCAAATGGATCTCATGATTTCGCAATAACTGTGTATATATAGAAATGATCTCGGTTTATATGGTTTTTATATGTATATATATTGAGTTACGTATAAAAGTTGGATCCCTCGAAAAACAGTGAAAGTTGGATCCACCTTAAAAAATGGTTGTAAGAGCTATTTGCCTCCAGCAAACAATTAAATGTTATTTTTCCTTTTTATGAGTGAAAAAAACACATTAAATCGATAATTAGAATAGAAGTTATGATAAAAAATTTAATTGGAAGTATATGTGAGAGTTGACTCCATGCTTCAAAAAGGCAGTTATAAGTTGGCTCCATGAGAAAGTGGATACCGTATACGGAGCTGTATATTTAAATATACATTTACAGAGAAAGTCGGCTCCTCCTGCCAGGTATGCCACTGGATAGAGAATAGGTATACTAAGGTAAAGGTAAGCCCGTTTATGGAAATGCTACTATCCTTCCGAGACCCGATCCGACGTTGCGAGACCCCTTTCGGGTCTCGCAACGTTTTTTGTGTATATTTGAACATATATAGCTTTCAGTTTTATACAAACGTTGGAAAGCCCTGGATATGGTGCTATCTTGGGTAGACCCACCTGGGCCTGATAAGGATAGTAGTAAATCTGAAGTGTATCTTATAAGAACCATTGCATATCATTTGTATTCGTGAATTTTGAATTTTTCTTACCCCTCCAAAGGTTCCTAATATGCTATGTTCAAGTGGTTTCCAAAAAGCTCACGCGAGCATCTTTAGCTCTTTAAATAAGGCCGGGTCTCTGAACGTCTGTTTGATATCTACGGTCCAGGGTCTGACAAGGATAGCAGCATATATATAGATATATATATATATATATACCAAAAAGTTGGACATTTGCCAGATGATTACAAATGGTCTGAAACGCAAAGATTTGAAGACCCCACCCTCCCCCGACCATCCCTTCCCAAATCAGGTAGGCTGTAATAGCTATCGTTTTTATTAAAAACTCAGCTAAAAAAATGGCCAAAAATATGCCCACTCCCCTTAAACGTAAATCATCGGGTAAATATAGTTTTGATAAAAGCAACTGTTGTCGTAACGTAAATGTTAAAAGTTTAATTTCAAATATTAAAAGCTTCATCTCACATTATTCTTGTTTTAATTTTATTCTTCACCTTAAAACA
Source organism: Phenacoccus solenopsis (assembly GCA_009761765.1). Classification (NCBI taxonomy): domain Eukaryota; kingdom Metazoa; phylum Arthropoda; class Insecta; order Hemiptera; family Pseudococcidae; genus Phenacoccus; species Phenacoccus solenopsis. Next base: position 42,390,842 of record CM019756.1, on the reverse strand, counting down.
ACGAGCCTAAAAAGCCCACAACACGTCGATAAAAAAGTCGTTGAAATTTTGAAAAAATCAACGCTTCAATTTTTATTTATCCACATGTGCATATAGGTATACATCTATTCATATAAATACTTGTTCGTTGCTTGCGCATCGTATATTTTATAACTTAATTTGTTGTAGTTCCTTCATTTTTAACCCATTCAGAACCAATTTTGGATATGATATTTCTGTTGTAAAACTGCACACGCCAAACTATTTGTTTTTTTCATTGATTTGTAAAGAATATAGCAATTTTTTCCAAAATTATGGATCGTGAATTATGGATCGTGCTTCTGGAAATAAACGAATAATTTTTTTTTTTGCATGCAATTAAAGAGGAGAATTTCAGTAAAAAAATGTGTATAATAAAAATTTATTTAATCGTTTCTCAGACCCTTTTCAATGCAATTCTAATTAGGCGTATTGAAGCATTATTTGAAAATTCACGTTTAGGAATTCAAGGTCGAACGGGTTGTAGTGGAACATCTGATACGATCAGACGCAACGACAACGCTATATCGACGCGGCTAACATTTTGAAAACATATGAAGTTCGTAAAACATTATCGCCTACTACGGGATTATTTATCAACTGATTTTTTTGAAATTTCAATATGTAATTGGTGTTGTAATTTCAAAGATGTAGAAAAAAAAATTGGTTGAGAGGAATGAAAGATATCTAGATTTTGGTTTTTATCGAATTACACTCTCCCCATTTAGGGTCAAAGAGCTGAAAAGTGACAAAAATGATCTGAACATGGTTGTACATATGATGTTTAGGTTGAATTTCATAGACATTGAATTTACGGATTTTTTTTTTCGAAATTATAAGTGCTAATTAGGGGGTGAAGGACGCCTCATAGGGGGTTGGGTGTGATTACTGAAAAATTTTGTTTTGCATAGTACAATACATTATCACTGAAGAAAAATCAATTTTTTGGTTGGTTGGTTTTTTAAAAACTTTTTTGACCCTCCTCCCCCTGCTTAGGGGTTGAACTTTAAACGACGACATAAAAACCTTTTCCGAGACAATAGAAATACGTATTCGAAATTTGAATAAAATCGACTCGACGGTTCTCGTGTTATAAGCGGTCATACAAACAATTTCTTACCTTCATTTTCTTACCTTTATAAATATAGAAGATAGATATGATATTTCAAACGGTAAAAAATTGCAAATAGGTGTAATTACGTAATGGTTGAAGTTGAGCTATTGATAACATCATAGCAAAAACCCTATTGCCAGGTCCAGCGGACCTCGCTTGTTGCGTTTTTCCTACAGCATGGCAATCTTCTGATGGTTTTTGTGAAATAGTTGTAGGTATTTTAATTTTACACATTCATGTTTTTATGCCGCTGAATTTCTGAAATTCGAATTTTTGTAATTGACGTGTTCTTTGATGCATTGAAGAAGTTTCGATGCAACCTACGTGCTTTCGTCATTTATTTCTCTAAGGCGTTTTTGCTACAAATAGCATCCCATAGTGAGGGAACGACATATGTTGAAATTATGTTGCTGATGATTTTCATGTCCTGTTTTGGCGCATGTTGGATGTATGTTGATGATTATTTTCATTTCGAGTTCGGGCGCATTTTAGAGTAATGCTACGGATCATTTTCATGTCAAAATGGAAGGTATTTTGGAATTATGCTGCTGATTATTTAAATTTCAAGTTTGAACGCATGTTGATTATTATTTTTTCGTCCAATTTGACAATAATTATGTTGATTATCATACCTTTGAAAATACGAGTATGTTGATTACGGACTCTTATTTAAACTAGTCGGAATCTCACGAACGCACATGAAATTGTCTACCGAATCAATGTTGATATGGTCGCACCACAAAAAGTGGGGCGACAGCCTAATATTGCAATCGGAAAAACATTTGATTACTCGACAAATAATGATCATATCAAGGTGAATGAGGTGTCAACCATACATGTTTAAGTTCGCGAAAAATCAAGTTAAGTTCACATTCAATTGTATAAGTTCAGTTCGTCGTTCAGTTCACTCATTCAAGTTCACACTTTTTTCATCTATTTTTTTTGGATTATCATATCATGTTCTATGTTCTTTATGAAATCACCCAATTTACCTTAAATTTCAAAAAAAAAAAAAAAAAAAAAATTCTATTACTTTCTCAAAATCAAAAAAAGACAAAACAAAATCACATATTTCAGTGCATAAGTTTTGCTAAGAAATTTCCATTTCTTCTTCTACATTATCTTTCTTAATGTTGGAACAGCATAGTCTAGCACTAGGAACGATCGATTCGCAGTTGAAATTTAACTATAAATACTATTACCATGCCCCCTTTCCTTAGGTGGATGAGGTCATAAACCTTCTTTAATCCTTAGAGGATGATGCAGATGAAATATTGGTTTTAGTAAAAGACCGAGCTATGAATACTCTTAAGGTAAGAGTTGATCAATTCAACACTAGATCGAAAGATCTAAACACCTTACTAAAAATAAATAAATACTCACTCAGCATGGAAAGATATCAATGATATCATGAATTAATAATTACATTAAGAAGTAGGGTATCTGGAATTGTTTTAAGCGTACAATCTCTTCTTGAGAAAGGCACGCAGAAAGATTGCGATGGAGAGTCTAGTCCTAAAGCTTCGACCTCATCATATACAATGGAACAATGTTACACCTCGGTGTTTCCTAAAAAATTAAAATTACCTCCGTTTTTTGGAGATATCTGCCAATGGCGAGAATATTTCGAAACTTTTAAATCGGTCATACAAGACAAACCATATTATCTTCTTGATAAACTGAATTACCTTTACGACTCATTAAAAGGAGATGCATTGGCTGCTGTGCGAGGATACGGAAGTGCCAGAACTATAATGCTATCATCGATACGCTTATGGAACGGTTCGGCGATCCAGAAAAGCTCATGCATTTATTAGATTTACCTCCTGCCTAAACTTCAACTGGACAGACATCCAAGCTCGACACCATTCCTAAAATTCTTACCAACCTCAAATCTTTAGGTAGTATCATGGACCAAGATTACTTAAAAAATATCTTAATGAAGAAGTTTAATCGAGAAACATTGCATGCGGCTATAACGGACTTCAATTATACAAACCTTAACGAAAGGATGACTGTAGAGAAGGCAGTTGACTCTCTCAATACAATGATCTCCATTAGGGAGTCTGCAGATCATTACCTACTCAATAAAAAACCTAACTCTAACCAAGAATTGGAGCTGCGCTATTAGCGCCAAAAATTAATTCGGCACCATTTAAAACATCCTGTTCGTTTTTTCATCTAATCATAAATCATCGAATTGTACTACCTACCCGACTCTAAACTCTCGACGTGCTGCGATACAGGCTTCTATCTGCCTCAAAGCCACAGAGTCAACACCTGCCACCTTAAAGATTCTCCATATTCCAGTTGCTGAGCAACTGAACATAGCAAACATATATATGCGCGGAATACATTAGTAAATTAGGTGAGGGTCCAGCACCTAAAAGGCAGAAAATGAGTGCCAGTACATACACACTGAAAAGAAACACTGGAAAACGAATCAACAACCTAAAAGTCCGTTTTTAAAAACCTTTACAGCATTAATACTTACACGTGCAGGTAGTTTGATTATGGTTGGAGGAGTAATAGACTCTTGTAGTGCACATTCATATCTATCAATGGAGTTGATACACCGGTTAGGATTAAAAATTACACGACCAACTAAAATAAATCTATGTCTTTTTGGTAATACCGAACCATATTGCATCGAATCCGGCGAAGTTGAAATTACACTTTTAAACAAAGAACAAACCGTCCAAAAATCCTTAAATTTTATGTCAACAGCGTGTATTACAGGGAACATGGAAACTGCTCCAGGTGCAGAGACAGCACAAGTTCTTCCTGATCATCTCAAACACAGTGATCAGAATATTTTTACCGATGATCGGTCTAATATAGATCTGATTATTGGTAACAGTTACCAATATGGTATACATATTGGAGACATTAAGGACACCAATTTTGAAGGTCCTTTTCGAGGTAGAAAGCTGAAATTAACCACATCGTTTGTGCTGCAAAAATTTTCGTTTGTGCCACTTTCTCCATGAAGATTTGGCGTGTGGGGCAATAGAAATGAGAGCCTCCGCCCCATTTTAAGGTTGAGTGCCGAAATTAACCAAATTGTTAGTGCTAAGTTTGTGCCGTTTTGTGCCATAAAAATTTTCGTTTGTGCCGCTCCCCCTGCGGATATTTTTCCATACATCTGTAGTTGAGTTGAAAAAATATATATTAAATATTACTAATGAAATTTACCTATGTACGTCATATCTATATAGTACGCAATTTTAAAGAGTATCGCATAAATTTTGATAGAAATGCATTTTATTTTATTTTATTTGTTTTGTTTATATGCGTGTCGTGTATTGCCACTTAGGCCGGGCCGGAGGTACGATTGAACACGGGTGTTGTTTAAACAGAACCAATCATGAAAAAAACGCTTCAAAAAATTGATGCACCTCACTAAAATCAGGTAAGAGTAATAGGTACGTATTGCGTCTTCGATTTTTTTTTGTCATATTAGTAAACTGAATACATTGCAGACTACTAAATATACGTAATAATAAATTATACTTGTTAAATGCATGAATTTTCATGAAACTCTCGCATATTTGTACTTGCTTTCATTTTTATCTCAACGTGTTGCATCACATTATTTGTAGAGTGAAAATGTGTTGTAATTGTGAGTGAAGAGTAGAATACATTGATAAACTCGTGTACCTATGAATTTAAATTAACAGCACCTCACGCCACATGTTGGGGAGTTGCAGCTGTCAATATTGAAATGAGGTGGGATTGCATTTTTACAGTCCCACCATTTGACTGCCTGGAACTGAAACCTCTCCCACCCCCTCAAGCAGCGATGCTAGAACTTGCATCGTTTTTATCTGATTCCGGTTCTGCCGACAAACGACACCCTTTTAAAAATATTGAACATGTAAAAGGTTCCTTTCTCACGAAGGATCACAGCCTTAGACCATTTAGTATTAACATAGACCGCGCTAACTGATAACAACCTGGTCCCAACATATGGGTGATTCTATAAGCGATTCAGTTCCAAACAAACACAATTTATCAATAATTTTATTAGCTATATGAAGTGAATACGTGATTATTAACTTTTTAAATAATTCTTCTCGTAATTCTTTCAACAAATAACGTACATCAAAATTCCTAAGCCATCTTTCCCTCGCATCTTTTTCTTTAGGAAGCCTGTAAAACGCATTGACTTCATCACTCTACAGTTCGCGAAATAAAGCATAAAAGCCATAAATACTTACTTAAACCTTGAAATCGTCGAATCTCGATTACCACAAGTAATGCAGATTTCAAAAGTAATTTTCATCAATTCATTTTAACACATTTTCAACAGTAATAAAATAAAAACCTCGAAAAACCCGGGAAAAAATCTTGATAATCACTGATAATTCAATTTGTTTGGAACTGAATCGCTTATAGAATCACCCATATGTTGGGGCCACTGATAACGTGATTTTCCATTAGTTAGCGCGGTCTATGTTATTACTAAATGGTCTAAGATCACAGCTGAACGCAGTGGTGCCAACCACGTTTTAAGGAATACATGAAACTTTTTTTGTGAATGATTCATCAAACTATGTGAAAAAGTGAAATTCGTTTTTCGGTTTTCGAGATGCATTTGATTTTGAAGATGCATAGTGTGAAAAATGAAGGAATTATAAATTGCTATTTATTTTTCAACTTGGCAGGCAGTACGATCAGTCGATCACACTGCTGGATCATCAGAATAATCTCAGATATCGCATAAAAATACAGGCAGTTATAATAAATACATTTTTTGGCGTTATTTTTCAGAGGAGAATGTCGTGTAGACATATTTTCGCTTTTGCAAAGTACTGATTGTGGAACATGTACTCACAAAAAGCTAATGTACAGTTAGCAAATACGTACAATCGCTTTTATTGTTTCAAAGAACGTTTGAAAGTATATTGAAAATGATGTAGAGGCAATAATTAAACTTTTTCATTTGCGGGTAGGTACTAGGTACTCCATTTTTCAAATTTGAACCAAATTAAAAAAATCACAGTTTGTAAAAGTTGTGGTGATAATATCGATTGGTATGTTTTTACGATGCTGAAAAGTAATATCATTTTTTATTGTACGAATCGTTTCAACATTTTCTGGGGCTATTATGCATAGTTAATATTTCAAAGAAGTGATAAAGTTGCATAATATGTCGATTTGTATGTTTATAAGGATGGTAAAATTCTAAAATTTATGAAAAAATGAATATCATGTAATACGTATCAATATTGCTACTTCCTTGATGACAATAAATACCAATATGAAGTTCTTTTTTTGCATAAGATCAAATAACGTACGTCTCTTTGAGTTCTGAAATTGATCCATTTTAGTAAAAAGTCACCAGGCAATGTCAGAAATTCAAAAATTCTTCTCAGTATGTTCGTTTTTTTTTTTTTTTTTTTTTTTTTTGTAAATAACGGTAAAGGCTAAAAAAATAAGACTTTCACAAGACGTTGAATGAATGTAATCCTAAAAATAACTTCATATGTGTAGGTATTACTTTTCAATGTCATTAAAAAAAAGGAAGAAAAATGATGCATTCATCAAACAACTTGAAAAATTTTTATACCTACTTCTTTTAAATTTGTTCCAAACATAAAGGTGGGTCTGTTTCCTTAGATGTAGAGTTTCCATTTCAAAATATATTTTAAAAATTTTCAATTTTCATCACAACTTAGGTATTACATTTTAAAAGTTTAGTTTTGTGTCAATAAGTTAGCCCACTAAAAAATTTTCCAGTCATTTTCAATTTACTGTTATCCTACTCACAACTGTAAAAACCATTTTCAACGATTCAACCGAAATCACAGATTTTTCTGTAGAAAGCTGACTACAAGAGAATTTTGTAAATTTTTAACTGTTCATATTTATTAATGAAGGAGCTATGAGATAGGTACTATAAATCAACAAAAAATTGAAGTAGAAGGCTGATAGCTTATATTAGATTTTTTGAACTAAATAGGTACACAAAATGTTACAAAATTTTGAAGAATATGGGACTATTATACGTAAGTGTTGATAATTTGCACAAAAATACCTGTAATTGTTCAACATGAATTATTTTGTTCATTGTTATAGTAGTAAAATTAAAGATTTGCATGGGCTCATAAGGAAACAAGACCTCGCGACCAAAATTTCAGTTTTTATGTCTTCACCCTATTTTATGTAAAACACTCTTAGAAATGGAATGGAAGTGCTCGCAAGCACTGTATACTCCCAAGCCTCCAACTTATTACATTTTTAAGGCAATGAAGTCAAGATATAGAATATAAAAAAAATTAAAACATTTGCTTTGCCTAAGCTGATACTTATTAATCATCGCGATTTATAGAATTATTGCATGCATCTGATATAATGGTGACGTGACGTGCCGTGTCATTATAACATACTTTCATCTCTCTTAAGATTTAATTCAAGTCAATTTGTTAGGTTGTAATTTGAAAATTGAAAAAGAATTTCAATATTAACTGGTAGCAGGGTTGCTAAAACACCATTTTTTTTTTATTGTTTTAAAACAGATTTTTCGTTTTAAAACAAAAAACCTTCATGAAAAATAAAATATGTTTAAAACATTGTTTAAAACTATTTTTAAACAGTTAATTTTTTTTTAGCATTTAGCAGTTTTAAATTTATAATGTTTATGCTTCTCATCATAACTTCATAATTGAATAAGAAAAAATTAAGAATCATATTGATTATTTAATTTTTGCTTGAGAGCTACGAGCATAGAGATTAGAGAGACCAAGAATTCCCCATTCGTTTAATTATTATGTAACACCTGTCGCGAGTTGTAACAAAATTCAAATAAGTCGACTTATTCCATCCATCTTGACTTTGCATAAGTAATTCCATACCGGGTGACTACTTGATTCGAGCACCCAAGCAAAAAAATTAGCTAAAAGGTGAAAAAATTCAAAACAAATATGTATTTTTGACAACGAAAGTATGAATTAAAATTTTGCATATCATTGATAGACGTTTTTAAGCTTTAAATGAATATTATTTAGGATATTTATTCTTGCTAATATCATTCAAATACATAATGTATTTCTATCAGGGAAACATTTTTGCGCTTAGGCTGCTCGAATCAAGTAGTCACCCAGTATACCAGCAAGAGGTCTCCTTAATGAAATATTTTGAAGTCATAAAAATTAAATTCAAAAATAATTCACATTTAGTCATTATATCCTTGATGACCTTGACTTCTCAAGTTTTCAAAAGTTAAAAACATTTGAAAATGGAAATTAGAAAAAATGTTCAACATCTAGAAGATGCCTTCGTAGGAAGAAAATTCTGTATCGTTAGCATTTACTTACATTTCCTCAGTTAAATACCGTAAATTTAAAGAAAAAATGAGAATAAAAAAACATGTGTAAAATAAAAAAAAAATAAAAAGTTTTAAACGCATTTTGAACAGGATTTTGTTTTAAATTTCGTTTCTTTTAAATGTTTAAAACACGTTTTAAACATATGTTTTAAATATTTTGGTTTAAAACGCTCAACCCTGACTGGTACTTATTATAATATAAAAACAAAAAGGTTCTTAAACAATGGTAAAATTAAAATTAAAAGTCTTTTTTTTCAGGGCCCTCCATTCATATAAAAATTATGAAAAATGTCTTAAAGTACTTCAACATAGATAAACAGTTCAAAAATTTTCATAAATAACCTTTAATATAGTCTACCAACCCTGCAAATTTTAAATAATTTCAATGAAAATGGTCTAAAATGCGTATTTTTAACGAAAAATCAGAGTAAATGAATATAAGGTACAAACTTACATATCCATTCATTATCAAGCAATGTGATAACGCCTTCGGAAAATTATTCTACCACTAATAAGACAGTCAACTGTAACATTTTCTATTTAACTCCAATTTCTCTGCAAAATGGCTACAAATAAACAAGAAGGGAATAACCAGTTTCATTTGAAAAATAAAGGTTGGCAGCATTGTCTGCGGGAGAATGTACAAGGGGGAACAAATAATATAGGGTGTCGTTTGTCTACAGTGGCTCTAATTCCATTCCAAAGTAGGTACATCTGTTTCTAAGGCCATCGCACTACATAACTATTGTTTTGAAAGCGAACGGTATCGCTAAAGTTTTGTAGTACAAAATCATCTGTTTCATCTAATTCAGAAGATACCAATATTTTCCAATGCCCAGAGGTTCTCTAAGGCAAATAAAGTCTCGTTAAGGTCTTTAGTTTTAGTAGAAACTGAAACAGGTATTTGTTTATTTGCTGTGTTAGTCGTAATATCACTGCATAGTAACACAGGTGTAAATTGTGAAATTGTGTTTGATTGGTTGGCCTCAATCGCTCCAGTTAAAATCCATCCAAAGATAGAACATCGGAGGATCACTGCAACATTAAGATCTATTTCACCCCACCCCCATTTCAAGGTTGAGAACTGACATTAACCACATAGTTTGTGCCGGAAAAATTTTCGTTTGTGCCGCTCCCCCCACAGAGATATGGCATGTGGAGCTGTAGAAATGCGAGACTACCCATTTCAAGGATGTGAGCTGAAATTAACCAAATCATTTGTGCTGCTTTATGTATTCCTTAGAAGTTTTTGTTTCAGTAATTTTCATTAATCATTTTTCCATACATCTGTAATTGATTTAAAAATATATATATTGAATATTGTATTAATGATGTAATACCTAGTACGTACATAATAAGCAATTTTAAAGAGTATTGCGTAAATTTTGATGAGAGTGCAATTTTTTTATATTGTTTGTTTGTTTGTTTTTTTTTTGTTTTGTATTAGTGTCGTGTACTGCCACTTAGGCGGGGGCGGATGTACGATTGAGCATAGGTGTTCTTTAAATAGAAGACGTATCATGAAAAACCCGATTCAAAAAATTGAACGTACTTATTTTTAAATTTCCAAAAATACTGATTCTGTTTTCCGAATGTTTTAAGCTCAACTTTGAAGGTTTGTGGAGGGGAGTACAAATGGTACTACTGTATCCCTGATTTTTTTGGAGAAACTTTACCCTGTACCCTTTGGGCGCCACCTTCCTTCATCGCTAGCACAATGAAGTACAAAATAGAGAAACGTAGTGAAAGATACCTAACTATACCTGAAAGTAAATGTAATGAGATTTGTACCATTCATACAATAGTTATCCATGCATTATTTCAAAATTATGGAAAAGAAATATTGCGTATTTCGTGCTTATTGGATGTGAATCATTTACGCGTATGATATATGCAAGTATGTAGACTCAGAAGCGGCATTTTTTTATGGTATACATGTCGCATTAAAATTAACCCTGGCGAATTATTTCACCATATTATGTAGATATCTATCTTTGAACAAAATTATTCATCATCTACCATGAAATAAGTCATATTGCTCCAGATTGCAAAATAAAATAGGGAAGAGAATCCTCACTTACAATAGAATTACAGAATGTCTTAGCACGTCTTCGATCTTCAATTTCTCGCTTTGCAGAACATTTACTTTCTGAATATAATAAATTATCGAACGAACAATCATCATCAAGTATTATTGAACCTGCTCCTATAACATCTTTTTATACGCATCATTCGTCACACTGAGCTCTTTTCCAGAAAAATAAAATTAGGTGTTTATGATGCTTTGGCAAAAACAAAATCTAGACATTCCTTGAATGATTTACGGCATAAAGCGCCTGTATTAACAGAAAACCTTAATGGTTTACTTTTTAGCTGAGTTTTTAACAAAACGATAGCTATTACAGCCTACCTGATTTGGGAAGGGAAGGTCGGGGGAGGGTGGGGTCTTCAAATCTTTGCGTTTCAGACCATTAGTAATCATCTGGCAAATGTCCAACTTTTTGGTATATATATATTTTTCCCCCACGCGTAGCGCCGGCGAGTATTCATAAAATTCGCTTAAAATTTGGTGAGGGACTCTTCTTGAAAATGCGCAGAAGTGTTTTGTTTGTTTTTTCGAAAAATTTCAAAATGGCGGATCACTCAAATTTTGAGGGGGCTGGAGAAGAGGCAAATAGCTCAAATTTTTCGTTTTTGATTTCATATGAAAGAGTGAGTCACGGATACTAACATATCCAAATTTCAGCTTCTTAAGTGCATATTGAGAGGAGTTAGATCAAAAAACGGCTTTTTGAGGAAGTTTTGAGTCATGAAATTTCTTGAATCTTCCATATCTCCCCACCAAATCAAGTTAAAGAGGTCAAATTTTGTGTGTGAGGTTAGTTGGTGACCACAATATGACCTCTTGAATTTGGATCAAAATGGATTCAAAATGGCGGATTATCAAAATTTTGAGTAGAGCTTGAGGAGCCTCAAGTTGGTAAAAATGTAATTAATATGAATTCATATGGTTATTGGGGATAAGTTGTATACTATATCCCGAATTCACTTCCATACATGATGTTGGAGGGGGGAAGATGGGGTTATCAACCTAAAATAGTGGTGGGGGTACAGGAGGGGTCAAAAATTGTTTATTGCTGGGCCATATGATAAAATGAGCCCAAGTGACAAACGTATTTTGATTTTAGCTTCCTCAGTGATTTTGGAGGGGAGTTAGAGCAAAAAACGGCTTTTGGAGTGGAAATTACTGCAGGAAATTTCATGAATCTTCCATATCTCATCACCAAATCGGCCTAGAATGGTCAAACTTTGTGTGTAGAATTAGTTTGTGACCAGAATATGCCCTCTTGAATTTGAGTCAAAATGGATCCAAAATGGCGGATTATCAAGTTGAGGACCTTCAAATAGTTATAATTTGAGAAATATATGTTCGCATGATTATTTCATGGCAAGAAATACTACATTTGTGCCAAATTCAACTTCTTAAGTGTTTTTAGAAAGGATAGGGTAGGGGTTTTCAGACTTGGTATTGGGTGTGGTCTGTAGTCATGAACGGTTAAGCAAGGTCATTACTAAATCAAAACAAGCTCCAGTTAAAAACTCAGCTCCAGTAATGCGGCATGGCTGCTAACATTTTAACTTTAGAATCAACACAGTTGCTTTAACCTCAGATATTAAAAAAGCATTCCTACAAGTTAGTCTCAATGAAGTTGATAGGGATATGGCACGTTTCATTTGGTTGAAGGATGTAACAAAACCAGTTACTCCTAAAAATCTCAATATCTATTGTTTTGCTCGAGTACCATTTGGAGTAATATCCTCACCTTTCTTTTTGAATATTATCCTTCAGGAACACCTGAGTATAGAACCAATTACCGAATGGAATGCAATTGCCAAATCCAAGTTTTATGTAGATAACCTTGTTTTAAGTGTCAAGAATACCAGCGATGACATAAACGCTTAGCGTTCTATTACCTAAAAATTAAAAAATGCTTCCATGAACCTCCGAGATTGGACATCAAATGACCAAGTTTTTTTGAAAGCAATAGGTCATTCACCTTTAACAGAATCTTCTAGAAGTATCTCTATTCTCGATCTAAACTGGGACCATTACACAGATTCGTTTAATGTAAAATTACAAAAAATTGAAAATCCAAAGGTTCAAGTAACCAAACGCATGATATTGAAGTTTAACGCTTCTATATTTGATCCATTAAGTTGATTTTCACCATGCAACCTTCCTCTTAAACTACTTTTACAAAAACGTATGACTGGGATACGTTATTACCTCCTGACCTTATTGCACAATAAAATGAAAATCTATTAAGAGTGTGTTGGTTTGTTGGATATCAAAATACCACACCAATACTGGACTTTGAAAAATGAAGGTACCGTATCATTACATATTTTTTGCGATGCTTCAAAATATGCTTATGCATGTTGCGCTTACTTAGTCCACACAGATTCATATCATAACTATTCAACTCTAGCTTTTGCTAAAGTTGAAGTTGCACCAATTTTGAAAGGAAAAGATCCCGGTATGTCCATTCCAAAACTTGAATTGCTAGCAATTCTTATTGGAACCAGATCAGCTTTATATCTTAAACAAACTCTTTACTTGATCATCACTAAAACAGTCATTTGGACTGATGCTACTATTGTTTTACTACAAGGGCTCGCCACAGAAAGTGACGACTGCGTAATAACAAGTTTCAATATTCACTTTTATATGTGATGTTGGAGAGGAACAGAAGAGATTATACACCTCCAAATGTGTTGAGGATGAACAAAACATTTAAAATTTTTGATCTTAGCGTAATATCATATCATAAATTTAGCCCAAATGACTAATCTATTCCAATTTTAACCTCTCAAGTGAATTTGGATAGGAGCTGAAACAAAAAATGATGTTTGAAGGGAAAATTAGTGAAATCACCAATAGGAGATTTCATAAATCATCTATATCTCCTTTCCAAATTGACCTAGAAATGTGAAACTTTGTAGGTAGGATTAGTAAGTGATCATAATATGACTTCTTCAATTTGAATGAAAACGGATCCTTAAATTTTAGGAAGACTCCAGCAGCCTCAAATTCCTAAAATTTGAAAAATATGAGCTCAAATAATTATTACAAGAGAGAAATATTACAATAGATTCTAAATTGATCTGCTCATGTGGTTTTGGAAGGGATATAAGTAGGGTTTTTAGAGTTGGTTCTGCGAATTGTATATACATGCAAGAACATGTTAGCAACATTATTTGGAAATCTGATCAAGAGCAAATTAAAAACTCAGCTCCAGCAATGCAGCACGGCTACTCATGTTTTTTTCCCCATTTTTCCAAGCTTCACCTTTCATGTAAGAGCATTTCTGTTATTTTATTGAAATACATTTTTTATTATAATATTAGAAGTTTCAACATTCATGTGGGTGAGAGGATGTCTTTGTGTGAGTGCAAGACGCTACTACAGAAGAATCGTAGGGACAGAACGAAGTCTACCCTCTCAGGCAGGCAGAGAGGCAACGCGTGCCTTTAACACGACATCGACATGTAAATTTTTAAAAACTTGAACAGAATTCAACACTCTGAGTCAATATAATCATATGTTAATCTGGCAATAAAACTAACACGAAAAAAACTCTTAACTTTAATAAGGTGCTCGCTGCAAACTATAATAGACAACTGACTCTTACACACAACTTTGCATCGTATACCATCATATGACGAAAGGACTGGGAAAACCCAAGATAATATTAAGAACCTGCAATATTTTGTACACTTTCATAACGCTTGTTCAGGTTTACATATAACGTTGCTAACCTCTTCATGTCCACAGACCACACCTAATATAAAGTCTGAAAATCCCTATACTATACCTTCCAAAATCACTTAAGAAGTTGAATACAGAACAAATGTGGTATTTCTCACCATGCAATAATCATATGAACACATATTTCTCAAATTATGACCACTTGAGGCTCCTCAAATCATCCTCAAATTTATATGTTCCCCATTTTGGATTCATTTTGACTCACATTCAAGAGATCATATTCTGGTCATGAACTAACCTTACAAACGAAGTCTGACCTTTGTAGGTGGATTTGGTGAAGAGATATGGAAGATTCATGAACTTTCTTACAACAATTTCTCCATTGAAAGTCGTTTTTTACTTTAACTCCCTCAAAATTCATTGGGGAAACTAAAATCAGAACACGTTAGCCACAAGAGCTCCTTATACCATATAATACAGCAAAAAAAATTTGACTTCTCATGTACCCCCACCACATTCTGAGGTTGATAAACCCTCCTTCTCCCCTCCAATATTAAGTGTGAAGGTCAACTTGAGATATGGTATACTTTTTCTTCTTATCAATCGTATGAGTTCATATTAATTACATTTTCACTAATTTGAAGCTCCTCAAGCTCTACCCAAATTTTGATAATCCACCAATTTGCATCCATTTTGACCAAAATTCAAGAGGTCATATTCTGGTCACAAACTATAAACTTTGACCTCTCTTAGACAAAATGGTGAGGTGATGAAGAAGATTTAAGAAATTTCATAACTCAAAACTTCCTCAAAAAGCCGTTTTTTGCCCAAACTCCTGTTAAAATGCACTTAGGAATAAGCTGAAATTTGGATATGTTGGTATCCATGACTCACTCTTCCATATGCGATCAAAAACAAAAATTTGAAAGTTCGCCTTTTCTCCAGGTTCCTTCCAAATTTGAGCGATCCCCTATTTCGAAATTTGGATATGAAAAATTGTTACGTCCTATTTTCAGTTATACTAAATATACACACAAAAATTCATAATCAAGCCGTTTCAGAGAAGTTCTGTTACAAACATTGTGACACCATAATTTTATATAATTATTAGATATAATTTTCATTCAAATAATAGTTGTAACTCAAAATAAATCCAGAATGCTATCACTGATTTTCTATAGAATTTTAAATGAAACACAAAACATCAATAGATGAAACTTTATGCGCTATGTTTTTAGCCAAGTACTTTATTTAAGACAATAGCCAACTTACTAGATCTCTTTTGGTTTTTGCTTTGTTTTTTCTGTTATGGATGTGTGATCATTCCTTATCTATTTGAAACTGTTTAATATTCCAGAAATGGCCATCTCAAACTAGTCGAAAATCTGACGAGAATTAGTTCTTAAGTATAAGTCAACAGCGATCAAGCCTCAACTGTATTAGTTCTTAAAAACCGTAATCGAGCCTAAGCCGAATCACTGCAACTTTATCTATTTATGTAATTGTTAATGTGCGTGTATTTTAATTTATTAAAATCCGTCACTGAATAAATTTGTGCTTCATTATACCTAACGACTCGTCACAGATCAAATATCACGCAAAAACATGAGAGGTGTGCAGTGTTCCAGCAATTTTATGATTTTTTTTTTCAATATTTATTTAATACACACGGAAATTTTTCAAAATTAGTAAAAGAAAAAAATAAAATAAAAATTTGACAGCTAGCATATATTCATAACAATAATGCAGGTACTATTAGGTACATGGGTAATTAAATACTTACATTTAAAAGTAGCATACAAATTATCTTAAGTATTTACTACAGGGACACAATTCACTTATTAGCGTTTTTCATATAGAGTTTCTACAGATACTCGTGCCAAAAACAAGCAGATGAAAAAAGAAGAAATAATCAAATGTTAAAATGCGCATTCATTGAAAATAGATACTTTACCTTCTCGTGCCGTTGACAAAGCTCTTAATACGGCAGCGGTATCTAATTCTTTTTGCGAAGCTCTTTCGTTATCTAAACACAAGTTCTTAGCCCTGTTGTTGAAGTATTCGAAAACTTTGATTCTATAATCGATTATGGTAGAAACTGGATTACCTGTAAGAACCAAATATTCCAAGTCCTGCAGATGGCTAATGAATTCAATTTCTTTCAAGTCGCAAATCCAATTCGAAGCCAAATTGAGTTCTCTCAAAGTAACCAACTTCGCGAACGACAGTAAGCTAGTTATTTTATTTTGGGACAAATTCAAATGTGAAACATTTTTCAGGTTCGTTGCTAAACACTCGTCATCAGACAAATTATTCGCGCAAATACACACATGCCTTAAATTTGAAAGCCTCTCAACATTTTCGATATTGGTAATTTGATTACCATCCAATGTTAGGCTTCGCAAATTAGGCGATAAAGCGATGCTCCTATCGATACATTTCAATTCGTTCCAACTGAAGTCAATAGTAGTCAGTTTTTGCCATACGTGTTCTTCAAAATTTTCGTCATACGCTTTATGAATTTTATCACACAACAATGCATCGGAAAAACGTTCAATGTTACTATTATACACAACCAATGAGATTACAGTTTGTCTGAATGTTCCAATGCTATTGATGTTGCTTAAACATACGTTGTAAAGGTACACATTAACTGCTGATTTGAAAAAGCTCAACTCAAACGTCAAGTTATTATAAACTAAATTGCTAGTTCCGACGTTGGAACGGCTTCCACGAACAACGACAGTCTTCAATTTATAGCAAAATTCCAAAATGTAACTAAAATCGAATTCATTACAACAGGATTCTCGGCGAAAGCAACATTTGTGTAATCGTTCACTGATAGCGTACAACTGAAAAGTAACGGCAAAAAAATAAATAGGTACACGTGAAAGAGTAGTTCATTCAGCAACTACTGTAAAAATATTAATGCTAAAATGGCACATATTGAACACTGAACATTAACTGAAGAATGAATACAAAACAAACAAAGTATAACAATATGGTGGATATTTATCCAGTGAAAATCATCCATCATGCGTCTTCTTATGCAGAGTAAGTAATATACAATTACTTTTAGACTCAAACGCTGTCACATGAGTAAGCAGAGGGGACAAAATATGGTAGGCCCCTTAATTTTCATGTGAGTGCCTGAGTGGGTAGTGAAGGTCGAATTAAATTATAAATTTTGATTTTATCTCTTGAATAAAAATTTTTTCAATTTGTTTTTGTGTAATTTTTGCTGACAAAAATTCCCTATTGCAAAATTTCATTTTGAAAAATTACATATCGCTCATCGAATAAAACAACGTCATAAATCAAAAACCAATTTTTTCGGGTTTGAAATCTTAAGAGAACTATTTTGAAAGCAGTTTTCAAGTTTCAAATACTGTTCTTATCACTTCAGGAATGCGTACGCAGATTTTCATACCTCTGAACTAACATCTTCTATAGATTGTATTAACGAAAAAGCATTAGATACTAACAAGTTAGTAAAATTTAACTAATGAATTCATTATAAAAAACACAAATTCGTTTTAAAAAATTGAAATTATTTACGCGATAATATACACGACGTTTCGCCGCACTGGTCGGCATCTTCAGGTATTCTAAAGATGTCAACTAGAGCGGCGAAACGTCTTGTACATAATGGCATAAATAATTTTATTTTTTAAAACTAGTTTTGTGTTTTTTATTATAAATTTTTCTAATTACATAGATTGTAGTTACAAGTGTTTATAATCAGAGCGTATATACTAGGGTGGAACGAATTTTGGTTTGTTTCGAACATCGATGACCCTTAGGCAAAAAAAGTTGTCAAATGGTCCTAAAAGAATGCTCAAAAAATTTCAACTTTCTAGGTTAATATTTACCTTCTCCATATTGGAGTCAAAGTTTTGAAATTTTGATGTTTTATTCCTTATTTCGGAAAAATTATTTTTATGCCAAATAATTTTGGTTTCGAGATATTATTTTTGTATTATGATCCTAAAATCATAAAAAAATTATTTATACAATTTTTTTCAATTTTTAGGGGTTCTAAAAACATTTTTATAGTTCACTATATTCGTTGAATTTCGCCCTTTTTCGTCTTATACACATAATTATGATAAAATTGCAAATAAATGGTACAACTACTGATTCAGTGATTGGTATCGCTTAAACTAAATCGGAGGTCACATTTATTGAGTTTTCTCTTCCTCAGGGGTCCCCAAAACATATCATATAACATAAAAATCATGTAAATGTGTATCTTTCATCTTTAGTTAATTAATAAATTCTGTCTAAAAAATAAAATAACAAGTTTTCAACGAACGTTGAAATGATGTGATATGACAATAACAAACTTACGCGCAAACAATTATTTGATCAGAGCACCATTAAAAAGGGAGGTATTCCGGAAAGCCATATTTGTTCAATAGAAGTTCTTTGTTTTTTCAATAAAAAGATCCTTGGTACTCATTTTAGTCAATTAGCCTATTTTCTTGGTTTAAGAGGGTTGTACGTGAAGGTATTTTTTATTCTTGACAAAATGTTGGCACTAAATTTATTTTTTGCACTTTTTCATTAGTACTTGATGTCATCTCTTTGTTTTGAACTTTGAATTGCTTTGTACTCTAATGCCTCGCTTCGAGACAAAAAAAAGAATTAAAGTTTTAATTTTAATATCAATAACTCATTATACTAGACCAGAATAAATAATTATTTGCGCATAAGTTTGTTATTGTCATATCACATCATTTGTATTGATCAACAAATAGATTACAGATAAAAGAAACACACCTACATGATTTATAATTATGTTATACGATATGTTTTGGGGACCCCTGAGGAAGAGAAAACTCAATAAATGTGACCTCCGATTTAGTTTAAGCGATACCAATCACTGAATCAGTAGTTGTACCATTTATTTGCAATTTTATCATAATTATGTGTATAAGACGAAAAAGGGCGAAATTCAACGAATATAGTGAACTATAAAAATGTTTTTAGAACCCCTAAAAATTGAAAAAAATTGTATAAATAATTTTTTTATGATTTTAGGATCATAATACAAAAATAATATCTCGAAACCAAAATTATTTGGCATAAAAATAATTTTTCCGAAATAAGGAATAAAACATCAAAATTTCAAAACTTTGACTCCAATATGGAGAAGGTAAATATTAACCTAGAAGGTTGAAATTTTTTGAGCATTCTTTTAGGACCATTTGACAACTTTTTTTGCCTAAGGGTCATCTATTTTCGAAAAAACCAAAATTCGTTCCACCCTAGTATATACCTTCTGATCGACTATATAATTGACTGCTTTATAGGCGCCGTTTACGTTTTGCATTTTTTTTTTTCAGTTCCTCCCACCTTACAACACCAGCACACGTTATGAGATGTGACAACATTGCTAAGTCCAGACAGTGCATGCTTATTTCCCGCATTTTTTATCAATACAGTGGCTTCATCGCATCAAATTTGGTGTTTAAGTGTTGCTTTTCTTTCATTAATCGTTTTATATATGAGTTTTATGAATATGAGAGGCAAAAGGCTAGCGCAAACTAATATACCGTGCGTCCAAGTGATCCAGGTACAATCAGCGCAAAAATCTCAGTTTGTTGATAATATAATAAGAGCAAAACTACTATTTTAAAATCAGCAGTTATTTAAAAAATTAATTTAATGAATTTTAAGGCTGATGAAATTTCAACTGCATTATAATTTCATTACATTTGAAAAAATCAATTTTAAATAATTAGAAAAGAGATTTTTGGTCTAGTGCCAGTTCGCACACTAATTAGATTTATATAGGTATGGTATGGTAAAGTCAGGCCCTATCTTGGAAATGCTGCCATCCTTCCGAGACCCGAACCTAGCACGTTGTTCCTGTCTTGCAGGGACATGAGTCTCACAATGTTTTGTGTGTATATTTGAACGTACATACCTTTCAGTTTTAAACAAACGTTCGGTAGCCTTGGATATGGTGCTGTCTTAGGAAGACCCACCTGGGCCTGATAAGGAAAGTAATAAATCTAAAGCGTGTTTCATAAGCACCTTTACATATCATTGTACACATGAATTTTGAATTTTTCTTACTCCTCCAAGGGTTTCTAATATGCTATGTTCAAGTGGTTTCGAAAAGCTCACGGGGGCATCTCTAGCTCTTTAAATAAGGCCGGGTCTCAGAACGTCTTTTGATATCTACGATCCAGGGCCTGATATATATAAACCGAGACCATTTCTCTACATACACAGTTATTGCGAGATCATGAGATCCGCTTGCCGGATCTCGCAACGTTTTACATAGCGCACGTTGTTTGCAAGGTCCAGTACATCTTGTAGGCAAGTTTTCAGCCGGATCTCGGTTTATCTGTGATTTACGTATGGATATATTTTATATATTTCTTATATGTTTGACAGTGAAAGCGAGATCCGCCCGATTTTCTTCTTGCCTCTATAGCAACAGCGCAGAGAGAGATACGGCGTTGATTCAAATGGTTACTTGGGCGTCTAATGAGCCTTTATTTTTTTTTTGCTGTTCATCAACATTTTTTAAAAGCCCGCATCATACATAATTTAAACTTTTCATTTTCACATGCTCTTTTTTTGGAAATTTTTGCGCCAAAAAACTGTATTTATCATCTTAATCGCAAATCTGACAAAGTCTCAAATCGGATCTCGCAATCACTGCGTATATAATGGATCTCGCAATAATACATTAACAACTACATATATATATATACCGGCAGCGCTCTGCACTGCCAGCTGGAGGCTCTGCCCCCAGACCCTGTTGGTTGCTCGCTTTCCATATTACTCACTCGCTTCGCTCGCTCGTTTCTTATCAACTCCTTTCACTTTTGTATAACAACCATTAATTCTATAAAATATGAATTTTTCTATTTAAATGTAGAAACACACATTTCTTCTTTTAACTGGGATTTATAAGTTGGTTATAATACAGATTTTTAAGCCTTTTCACATCCGAATGGATTTTTTTTTTGATGGGGATGTGTAGAAATAACGTGGGAAAAATTTGATTAGTATCAAGCATCACGTTCATAAGTAATTAGCCTCTTTATAAATAGATTATTTCAATCAAATTAAAAAAAGCTGTAGGTGATTACAATGACAATCAACTGGCGTGTTAAGGAAAAATTCTGAAATCATTAGTAAAAAACCATTTAAATTTGACTGACCCTTGTGCTAATACACGCATTTAAGCTTCGCAAAAACGTGCACAGAGATTCTAATTTTTGGTTCTAACATTCATCACAATTGCTCATAAGAAAAATAATATCTATTTTTCTTCCTGTTGTAAAACTACAAAAGCATATGTACTTTTTTTTCGGTTCCTTATTTGAAAAGTTGGCCATATTTCTTGATAAATCGTTAAAATGTGCGTTTTATTTCGATTTTTTTTTTTTTAAATTAATTCATAAAGGAAAAATACGGTGTACGAGGAGCACAAAAAAAAAACAAATCACGCAATTCAAACCCTTTTCAACTGGTTTGGACATTTATAGTGTATCGACGGGAGTATTCAAAGTCGAACACGTTCTACAACACTAACTACAACACGATTAAACGTTAAGGGTATATTTCACATATATGGTTCTTTTTTTTAGTATAACCAAACTTCGCAGGCACTATATGTTATCTATATGCGAACCAAAATTGATAACGCTAAAAAAGTGACATTTTTGTGAGCAAAATTCTTCGTGAGTTTCTCATGAAAACTTTTGAAATTTGAAAATGAAGAAGATAAGACTCCTTTCTTTAATTTGTTCAGAACTAAAAATTTAAATTCTAATTTATACGAAAGTTATAAGCTGTGAAATATGGTTTTCTCAAAAGCCAATTAATTTTTGCGTTTTCTCGACAAATAAACACTTAATCAAAAAAACCTTCTGTGAACATTCTCACATTCTTATTATAGGTGTATATATTTCAAATTTCAAGTGAAACAGATAAGTAGTATTTCAGAATCAAAGATGTATGAAAATGGTCATTTGGCAGGCAAACCCTTAAACATTTTCAAATTTGTGATTCGCGATTACATCCTTATTTTGGGTCCTTTTTTTTTTTTTTTTATCAAATTTTCATATATTCTTATAGTCCTTATTTTCAACGCGTTTATTAAAAAAAAAAAAAAAAAAAAAAATTTAATTAAAAGGATGAAAAAAGGAAGAAATTTTGGTTTTTCTTTACCCTTTCCTCTAAATATGGACGAAAACTGTTGAAAATCTACGTGAATACAAGGCTGAATACAGCGCAAAAAATGTGCTACTTATTTTTAAAAAAAAGTGAAATTTAACGATTTCTGATTATACGATGCCACTTTCGAATGAAATTTGAGGGGCAAGAGTGCTCAAAAAAGGAAAAATAGTAAGAACATAAAAAAAATCGATTTATACTCTAAAATCCATTTATCGAAAAAAAAATCAATTTTGAAATTTAGAAGGGCCCTACTCAAAATTTTCACCCTCCTCCTCCCAATTCAGGGTTTGGAGTTTGGATTTGAGGCATAGACCTTCTTCTTGTTAATTTGGACGGGAACTCAAAATTTCATCAAAATCGGACCGGTAGTTGTGGCAGTGAAAAGTCACAAAAAAAGAAAACTCAAACCATGCAGATTCATATACCGTACGTCCAAATGATTGGGGTACAATCAACGAAAAAGTCTCTATTGCAATTATTTAAAATTGTTTTTTTCAAATGCGAAGTAATTTTAATGCAGTTGAAATGAGTTTATCAGTCTTAGAAATCATTGAAATCATTTTAAAAACCATTTCTGATTTAGAAATTGTTGTTCAACTGTTATTATGTTATCAACAAACTGAGATTTTTGTGCTTATTGTACCCGAATCATTTGGACGCATGGTATATATTAAGAAGAAGAAGATTAAGATCAAAATAAGATTAAGAAGATTATGATTAAGATATATTTTTTCCTCACGCATAGCGCGGTAAATACCCATGAAATTCGCTCAAAACTTGGTGAGGAACTCTTCTTAGAAATTTAAAATAACTGGAACTCTTCTTAGAAATTTAAAATAACTACTTTTTTGTTTTTTCGAAAAAATTCAAAATGACGGATCACTCAAATTTCAAGTGGAGCTGGAAAAGGGGCAAATACCTCAAAATGTTTGGTTTTGATCTCATATGAAAGAGTGAGTCGCAGACACCAGTATATCCAAATATTAGCTTCTTAAGTGTATTTTGTAGGGAGTTAGAGTAAAAAAGTGCTTTCTGAAGAAGTTTTGAGTTGTGAAATTTCTTGAATCTTCTATATCTCCTCACCAAATCAACTTAGAAAGGTCAAACTTTGTGTGTGGGGTTAGTTGGTGACCAGAATATGACCACTTCAATTTGGATCAAAATAAATCCAAAATGGCGAATTATCAAAATTAGAGTGAAGTTTGAGGAGGTTTAAGTTGGTAAAAATGTAATTAATATGAACTCATATGATTATTGGGGATAAGATGTATACTATATCCCCAATTCACCTCCATACATAATGTTGAAAGAGGAGAGGGAGGGGTTATCAAACTCAAAATGTGGTGGGGTAGACGAGAGTTCGAAAATTTTTATTGCTATGGCATACGATAAAATGAACCTAAGTGACTAACTTATTCTGATTTTAGCTCTTCAAGTGAACTTGCAAGGGAGATGGAGGAAAAAACGACTTTTGGAGGGGAAATTGCTGTAGGAAATTTCATGAATTATCCATATCTCATCACCAAATCTGCCTAGGAAGGTCAAAATTCATGTATGACCTCTTCAATTTGAGTCAAAATGGATCCAAAATGGCGAATCATCAAGATTTGAAGATAATTTGAGAAGTATGTGTTCATATGATTATTTCATGATAAGAAATACTATATTTGTTCCAAATTCAACTTCTCAAGTGTTTTTGGAAGGATAGCGTGGGGGTTTTCAGACTTGGTATTTGGTGTGGCCTGTAGTCATGAACGGTTAAGCAAGGTTATTAGTAAAAACAAGCTCCAGTTAAAAACTCGGCTCCAGTATTGCGGCACGGCTGCTTACGTTTTTTTTATTGCTTTTTTTTCTTCACAGACATGCAACCCTGCTGTTAACGCGCAGTCATAGCCCTTTCATACACGTACTTTTGGCCAGTTTTTGAAGATTAACTTCTCTATTTTAATGGTAATTGAACTCTACTATTTTGGTTGGTTTAAGGTATCAAAATCGATGTAACGTGGTGAGTTTTCATGATAGAAATTATCTTCTAATTATTTTCAAATTCAAACAAGACATATTCGAGCATGTTGGTATAACTTAATCAAGCGATGAACACAATCAATGCAAATGTAACGATTGCGCAAAAAAATAAAATAATAGCACTAGCTAAAGCGAAAGAGCTAACAATAAAAAACAAAAAAACAAAAAGAAGCGACAGAGCAACAATTGAAAAAAATAATTAAATAGAGCAAAAAAAAAAAAAAAAGGCAGAAATTATAAAATATAAAAAATGAATTTGAGCAATGAGTAGGTACTCGTAAACATCACAACAGCACACCTTTATAATCAGCCATCAAAGGTATAAAAACCAAGTGTGTGATCGACCTCTTCAATATGTTACGATGGGCGAGGTTATAAAGCTCGCAACTTTTCATGTCTGGGTAAGTCTGGGTATCGGACATGAGCGATCTCGCTTGCACATCCCAACAAACGAGAAATCGGCATTCATCGATCATTTCAGTACTCTTATATCTTATCAAGGAACCCCCTTTACGAGACATTTTCAACAAGGAGTAACTCAAAGAGTACTTTGACACTTACCAGCTGAAATTGCCCGGTAATGATTCCGAATCTAACTCCTAGTATTATTTCATTTCACTTCTTGTATTTTCACTTACTTTTTCACGCTGAATTCAAAGCTGAACTCTGTTTTCTGAACCGAACTTCATTTATCGAGAAATTTCAACTGAAAGTTAAGTATATGTGTAATGCTTACGAAGACTAGATACTGATTAGTATGGGAGCACTTTCACTCCTTAGCATTATGTTTTCCATTTCATCAATTTTAGAATTTAATTTCTTTTAATATCTGTTTTAATTTGTTATTCCTTCAAAATATTTTTACGCTTTCAATCTTCTTTCTTTTAATTTATGTTAATTTCCTCTTATTACCAACGTATCCCTTTTATCAATTTTGGAATTTCACTTCTTCCAATATTTTTGTTATGATTTGTAAATTACTTTATCTTCTTTTTTTTTGAGTTCATTTCTTCCTCACACGTATAACACTACTAATCATCAACGTTCATTTTTCAATTTTCCCTCTCAACCTCGCAATGTTGTTAATCATGAAAGTTTATGTGCATAATGCTAACAAGTGTAAGTGCTGGTACACTAATCAGTACATAAACAATGTATGATTTTCAATTGAGATATCTCGATAAAGTAACTTCGGTTCGGGAAAGTAAGTCCAGTTTTGCATTCCTCGTGAAAAGTTAGATGGAACACTCACTATGAAGAATAGCTTTTTTCCAATTTCATAGCAAATAATTTATAGACAATAACTGCAATAAGGTGAACATCTAGTTGATCAGAAGTCGGACACGAAAACTGATTGCACCAATGAATTCGTCGTGGAAAATTGCGCAAATTAAAAAACAAGGCGAATTACACTCCAAACCAGCGACCACTACAATATAAATTATGTGAAAACATACCTGAAGTGGGTTGAATGTGTATTCTGATAAACTTTGCATGAAGTTTTCTTCCTTTTTTTTCAAGTCCAGAGCCAAATCACGCAAAATATTAGAAATGTCATACTTATCAAAATCAAGAAATTTCAATAAAATAATCGGCATCGCTCTTTGAAAGAAATTCATCACAGTTTTCAAGTATTTAAGCAAACAAATACTTCGTTTTTCGATGAATTCGGGGTGTCTGTTTCCTATCAATTTTTTTTGAGGCAGCATTTCTTTGGTGAGACAATGATCTGATACAAGACCTTCATGCAACTCAACAAAGTCTTTGTAACGATGAAAAACACTCCATGATATGGTGCCTAGAGTAACATTAATTTTATAAAATGTAATTCCATTTTTACTTTCATAAGATGGAATTGAAACATCGAAACAATCGTCATTTTCTAATAAACAAGCCATCATATTCTCACTTAAGGTAACAGGTTCATGCACATCATTCGCACCATTCATACACAATTACACATCAGTTAAATCCATAATTTTCTATAATAAATAATTATACTTTAAACTAACGTGAAGTTATGAAGCTTTCTCAGGGGAACGTCATTTACAGGAAGCGATGCCAAACTAGAAGCTATATTCAAATGAAAAATGCAGGATTTCGTTTTTTCCCTACGTTTGCATACTCGAGCGGGCTCCTTTACCATTAACCCTCTGAATGCACACTCGAAAAATATTAAAAATTAGCTACAGCATTACTGTTAAGTCTACAGTTTGGTCTACAGATAACGGGGTATGGTAAAAATTTCCTTAAATCGTAGCTACAACAACATGCTAGACAGTTTACAGGAGTGATACCGTGCGCGCAAATGATTACTTACACGCCAGCGCAAAAATGTATTAAGATCAGTTTTTCAATATTTAAAAAATAATATTACACGTTTTAAAATGGTCTTTTAACCCCGTTTCTAATTTATTTATGTTACTAAATTATTTAAAAATATAAATAAACCCTCAATTTGCTGTTGTAACATTTATTTCAAAATTGCATGAATTAGTTTTGGAACATTTTTGCGCTGGTGTGTAAGTAATTACTTGCGCGCACGGTAGAATGAACAAGCAGTGTTACCAACTACCGCAAAAAAATGACTTGAGCAAAAAATTTTTCATCGTCTTAAAAATTGTGTCGTCTTTATAAATTCATCATAAAACATACTATCGGGTTCCATTTTTTACAAAACAAATTGAAAATTTTTTTTTTAATTTTAATTTTTACAAGAAAAAATTAAAAAAGAAAAAACTTTTCATCACACCCCCTCCGCCAAACATGAGAGGAAAAATTCGATGAATAGCGTATTGTGCTAAGAAGCTGAAGAGGATTCTCACACACGAGCGTTGTAGTACGTCGCGCCTACCGTATTGCCTATAACGCGCCTTAACCCTGAAAGTACTATGTTAGAACCAGTGATGGGCACGCTCCCGAAAAAAAAGAGCGCGCTCCGCTCTTCGCTCCAAGTGAGAAAAAAAGAGTGCGCTCCGCTCTCGCTCCAAGTGAGAAAAAAAGAGCGCGCTCCGCTCTCGCTCCTGGAGCGGTCAGGAGCGGTCGGAGTGCCGCTCTTTTCAAGTGAATTTTGGTATATAGATATGTTGGTCGAATTTAAACCTATTTTTATTAATTATTTTTCGATTTAATCAATTTTAGTGAGTGGTGAACTGGTGAAATGGTGAATCTTGATTTATGAGTACCTATAACATGAGGATTTAATACCGTGCGCACAACTAATTCTTCACACATCAACGTAAACATCTGCTAAAAACGCATTTTACATGATCTCAAAATCAATATTA
Source organism: Phenacoccus solenopsis (assembly GCA_009761765.1). Lineage (NCBI taxonomy): Eukaryota > Metazoa > Arthropoda > Insecta > Hemiptera > Pseudococcidae > Phenacoccus > Phenacoccus solenopsis. Next base: position 42,363,093 of record CM019756.1, on the reverse strand, counting down.
AAACTTATTAAAACTATATAGAATTATTTTTGACACCAATTTCTTATCAAGTAATACTATAAAACTGATTAGAACTATAAATCAATCCACAGTTTCAAGTTGTAATGTTATTTCAAAATTACATGAATTGATTTTTGTAACTTTTTTTGCTGGTGTGTAATAAATCAATTGCGCGCACGGTATAGAAAGAAACAGTCTAATAAATAATAATTATAAAATAAAAAATTCAAATATTCATTTATTGAAACGTTCCAATGATAGAGGAGCGTTATCAGAGGAGCGCGCTCTTTTCTTTAAATTTCCGCTCCAGGCTGGAGTACTCCGGAGCGCGCTCCGGTTGTTGTAGTTGTATTAAAAAAAGAGCGCGCTCCGACCGCTCTTCCGCTCCCAACCGGAGCGTGCCCATCACTGGTTAGAACCAAAGTAATATAAAAGAACAAGTATAGTCACTTACCCTGAAAAACCTGGCCACAGTCGATTAAGAACCAACGCTGCCGCATCGCAGCGCTTCAGGAAATAGTACCTGGATTTGAGAAAATAATTTGCACGAGTTTAGGGGGAAAACGCAACTTCGCGCGGCTTTTAATAAAATATCTCGAAATTTGTCGCGACACCCTATAGTTTCGAAATTGCTATATTATGTAAAATTTCACGTTCTTTCCAATAGTGAAAAGAAAAACAAAATCCATCCACAACTTTTTGAAATATGACCGATCAAAGTTGAAAAGTCGCATGTTTTTATAGATATGTAAACCTCGTTGTGTAAAATTTCGATGAAAATATCTCGAAATTTGTCGCGGTACCCTATATTTTTAGAATTGCTATATTATGTATAATTTCACGCTCTTTCCGATGGTGAAAAGAAAAAAAAAATCCATCCATAACGTTTTGAGATATGAGCTATCAAAATTAAAAAGTCGCGCGTTTTTACAGATATATAAACCTCGTCCTGTAAAATTTCGATGAAAATATCTCGAAATTTGTCGCGACACCCTATATTTTTAGAATTGCCATCTTATGTAAAATTTTTCGCTCTTTCCGATGGTGAAAAGAAAAAAAAAATCCATCCACACCTTTTCGAGATATGAACGATCAAAGTTGAAAGTTCGCGTGCGTTTTCGAAATACGTAAATTTTAAATAACATGGGAAGCACCAATTTTTATAACTTCAAGTACTCGTTACTCAAAATTTTCAGCGGCACCATATGGTTTTTAAATTGCTATCTTATAGAAAATTTCACGCTCTTTTCAATGGTGTATAATAAAACAACCTTTTTGACCAGTATTTCTATTAGATTTAGAGGTTTAAATGTTGAAAATTGTATTTCACCTATATAAAAACATATGTTTTTCAAAATTAAAACCCCCATATCTGGTAGAAATATTGATTAAAAAGATTTTTATCATACACCATTGGAAAGAGTGTGAAATTTTCTATAAGATAGCAAATTACAAACGCTGTGATGTCGCTGAAAATTTTGAGTAACCTGAATGCAAACTTACGAAAAATACGCATTTTGACAGCTAAGATGCGTTTTTGGAATATATAACCTCTATATCTTGTAAAAATATTGATTAAAAAGATTTTTATTATGCATCATTGGAAAGAGCGTGAAATTTTCTATGAGAAAGCAATTTAAAAACCATATGGTGCCGCTGAAAATTTTGAGTAACGAGTACTTGAAGTTATAAAAATTGGCGCTTCCCATGTTATTTAAAATTTACATATTTCGAAAACGCGCGCGAACTTTCAACTTTGATCGTTCATATCTCGAAAAGTTGTGGATGGATTTTTTTTTCTTTTCACCATCGGAAAGAGCGTGAAATTATACATAATATAGCAATTCTAAAAATATAGGGTACCGCGACAAATTTCGAGATATTTTCATCGAAATTTTACACAACGAGGTTTACATATCTATAAAAACGCGCGACTTTTCAAATTTGATCGGTCATATCTCAAAAAGTTGTGGATGGATTTTGTTTTTCTTTTCACTATTGGAAAGAGCGTGAAATTTTACATAATATAGCAATTTCGAAACTATAGGGTGTCGCGACAAATTTCGAGATATTTTATTAAAAGCCGCGCGAAGTTGCGTTTTCCCCATATAAACTCGTGCAAATTATTTTCTCAAATCAAGGTACTATTTCCTGAAGCGCTGCGATGCGGCAGCGTTGGTTCCTAATCGACAGTGGCCATATTTCTCTTATGTATTTTTCTAATGAGCAGAGGTGTTCCCGCTCACGAAAAATATGAGCGCGCTCCCGCTCCCGCTCTTAAAAAATGAGCGCGCTCTCGCTCCCGCTCATGAGTGCAGTTCCGCTCCCGCTCCCGCTCATGAGCGCAGTTTCGCTCCCGCTCTCGCTCAACATATAAAATTACTAAACTATTATGTTGTATGTTCTTAAAACATGTTTATTTACTTTATTTCAAGCAGTGTTGTAGGAACAAACCAAAGAACGAGAACGAAGAACAACAAGAACGGAGAATTTTTATTGTTCCTGAGGAACAGGACCAAGAACGAGAACATAAAAGTAATATACCTGAAGAACAAAGAACAGAACGAGAACAGAATATTTTCAAACTGAAAGATCAAAGAACAAAACGAGAACCAACTAATGAACAATGTTGAGGTACAAAAACAAGAACAAGAACGATGTAATTTTTTGTTGTTCTCCGTTCTTTTGAAAGTTCATGATTTATTATAAAATTAATAGATATCATGAAGGGAAAGAGAAAATAAGAAATTTATACTTCAGGCAAGTGCTACATATACCCATATAGATATTTTTTTTTTAATTATTAGCTTCAATTAATTGATTTTCAATTTCAACAACAACATTAACTGTAAACACGTTATCAAAAAAAAAAAAGAAAGAAAGAAAGAACAAAAGAAAAGTTGAAGAACGAGAACAGAACGAAGAACGAACAAGAATGAGACCATAAAGGATTGAAAGAACAAAGAACAGAACGAGAACAACATTGTAAAGAATTAAAAGAACGAAGAACGGAACGAGAACAGTTGAAACATTGAGAATAAGAACGAGTCAGGAACAGGATCAAATGACTGGGTCTTTCCAGGAACGAGAACAGGAACAAAAACAAAACTATGCTCGTTCCTACAACACTGATTTCAAGCACAACTCAATATTTAATAGAGTTAAAAATTAAAATTATAACTTATTAGAAGTCAATAACAATAACCTATACTAGTTCTTCTCATTAGTAACTAATAGCGCGCTCATTTGGCATAAGCCGAAATGAGCGCGCTCTCGCTCTCGCTCATACAAAATGAGCGCGCTCTCGCTCTCACTCACAAAATGAGCGCGCTCTCGCTCCCGCTCATACAAAATGAGCGCGCTCCCGCTCCCGCTCACGAAATGCGCTCTCGCTCGTGAGCGCGCTCCCGCTCACGCATAATGAGCGCGTGAGCGGGAACACCTCTGCTAATGAGTGACTATACCTTGTTCTTTTATATTACTTTGTTAGCAGTCTATGTAACAGCAATACCTCTTATAATAAAAGGCCTGGGCGCAGGCAAGGCGCAGGTGTTGTGACGTCACGCTTAGAAGGCTGAAGTTGCGCGTTTTACATTGTTTCTTATGTAACTTTGCGAATTTTTTACGGCACTCCAGGCGACGCTAGCGATTTGGAAAAAATTTTACCGTAAAAAGGAGATGATGGGGAGTATGTGAAAAAAAATTCAGACTTATAAATGCATAAATACAGATTTTTGAAAAAAATAACAAAATCGCTATTTATTTTGATAGGTAGAAGTCTGATTTTTTTTTTTATATACTCTCCATAACGTCCTCTATGAGGTAAAATTTTTTCCGAAGCGCTAGCGCCACCCGGAACGCCGTAAAAAATTCGCAAAGTTACATAAGAAGGGTCACAAGTTTTAACAATACCGTGCGCGCAAATGATTACTTACACGCCAGCGCAAAAATGTATTAAGATCAGTTTTTCAATATTTAAAAAATAATATCAGACGTTTTAAAATGGTCTTTTATCCCCGTTCCTAATTTATTTATGTTACGAAATTATTAAAAAATATAAATAAACTCTCAATTTGCTGTTATAACATTTATTTCAAAATTGTATGAATTAGTTTTGGAACATTTTTGCGCTGGTGTGTAATTAATTACTTGCGCGCACGGTATACTTCAAACTTGCCTTGTAAGTTTTAACAGTATAAGTCAAAAAACGTAATTTTTCAGGAGAGCAGTTTAAAGGTTTACCAATAGCGTAATTTATGTAATCGGGAGCAGTAAGAGCATTGCAGCCAGAAAATGGTTTCATCCAGTTGTTGTCTAGAGGTTAATGACAATTTTCATTCAAAATGTTTCAAGCGCGTTATTTAAAACTAAAGCATTCTGAGTGAAAAATGACTTATATTGTTACTATTTTTTGAAATATGACTTATATTCTTAAAACTCTGACTTATATGCATAGTACTGATTAAAATAAATGACTTATATTCTTAAAACTCTGACTTATATGTTTAATACTGATTGAAATATGACTTATATTCTTAAAACTCTGACTTATATGCATAATGCTGAATTTTGGAAAAAAAAAATTTCATTTATTTCATATTTTTCAAAATAATAATTGAGGGAGTTACGAAATTTTACTTTGTGAAAGAATATTGTTGTATTCGGAGTAGAAAAGGTTAAAATTAATGATGATGAAAGAATTTTACCTAAGTAATTTTTATTCAAAATGAAAAGTACATTTTTGTACAGAATAGTCAGTATAATGTTAAAATTAGTTATTACATTATAAAATTAAAATAAACTTTTATTCAAAATGAAAAGTACCTTTTTCGTACAGAATAGTCAGTCAGGTTAAAAGTAATTACATTATAAAATTGAAAATAATGAACTTTTATTCAAAATGAAATGTACATTTCATACAGAATAGTCAGTCAAGTTAAAAGTTAATACATTCTAAAATTAAAACAAACACGTCTTGTATCTACCTAATTTAATTATTTAAAACTAAAAAAAATTTAAATTTAAAAATTGTCGTCAATAGAGAGCTCAATAACTGAATCTTCATCACAATTATCAGTAGCTTCGGTGCTACTTTCTAATTTCGAGTAATATTCTCGAGAATTCGTCGCCGTGAAAGGTGCTAAATCAAGTAAATCTTTTTTCTTTTCATTGGATATTGAGAACCTCTTAGCATAACATTGTTTTGGATGCATTTTTCTTCTGATGGTTACAGATGTCACAGTAGGAGTATCTTTTGTTTTTTTCTTAGAATACCTTGATCGTTTCACTGGGTTAGGAGTTGATTCTTTGATTATTTTTAAAACGCTAAAACTTCGGAATGGTTCTTCTGGATTGGTGGACAATTTAAAAAATATAGTTCGCTTATCTTCGGCACAATACCTCAGCCACCGGATATCCGTCCATTTAAACTTTTTCCCATCACAGTCTGTTTTTGGCAATGCTAAATCAGTTTGATTGCTTTTCAAAACAGTAATATGCTCAAGACCACTTCGCCAGCCAACAAAGTTACGTTATTATCTATATTATCAAGAAAATTTTGCTGAGCACAGTTGGACATAATTTCTAAATTTGAAAAAAAAGAAAACAGTAATTATAGTTCATCAAACTTGACTAAATGAAGGAAGAGTACCAAATTTCAACAGAATTATGTAATAGCCTAATATGTAAGTACATACCATATTCGCCACATAAAATAGCATATTCAGAATTGAATATATTTGAATTATTGACAATTGCTTCGCCGCTAGCGGCAGAAAAAAGTTCGCCCTCGATGCCATCGACAGGAAATGAAGGATTCTCATCTGCATAACATACAAGCGTTATTGAAAAAGTTTACAATTTTCAGCTACTTCAGTATTATTTAATTACTTACTTTCAAACACATATTGAATAAGAGAAGATCGTGAAGTCTGACCAGCAGAACCATTATTACATTCTTCTGTAATTTTAAAAGTTTATAGGGCAGTTAAAAAGCTGAAACAAACAGCACACTTCACTTACAACCATTGCTGGTATAATAATCACTGAACCAAATCCCTACTAAAAAGTAATATACTAATGATTTTTTAAATAATAATTATGCTTTGAATATCAGGGCTGTTAACTTAAACGTATATTAGTTAAATTCAGTTAAAGTTTTAGTCTTTCAAAACAAAAATAAGAGTTAAAGTTAGCAGTTTTATTCTTTTCACTTAAAGTTTAAGTTATAGTTAAAGTTGAAGTAAACTAGTTTTAACTTAAATAAAATAAAAGTTTAGAGTTAAGGTTAAAGTTAAATTCTTCTTTATAGTTAAAAAAGTTAAAGTTAAAGTTAGTTAAAGTTTAATTCTTCTTTTAAAATAGTTGAAGTTGAAGTTATAATGAAATAATGTGGTTACCTATTAATTATATCATATCCTCTTTTTATGTACGATAAAAAGATGAAATAAGACATAAGAGTTTCCAAATTCAATAAATCAAGCATTTATAAAAATATAAAATGAATTTAATTTTCAAAACTACTTATAATTATTTCGCAGTAACAAAAGATAATTAATAAATTAATAGACCCTTTGAGACTGTATCACAAAGGACCTAAAATGAACCTCAAGTCGCTGAATGTTCGTTCAAAATTGGAAAATTGGAAATTTGCTTGAGACTTTAACCAAAACGATTTTTTTTAAAGTTTAAGTTAAAGTTTGATTCAGTTTCAAGGACTGAAAATATTAGTTAAAGTTTTATTCAGTTACATATATTGGGATTTATAGTTAAAGTTAAATTCAGTTATATTCTTAATGCGTGAAAATACGAGTCAGTTTGAGTTAAGGTTAAGAGTTTTAGTTATTGTTAACAGCCCTGTTGAATATCTTGATTTTATAATGAAGAACGTGTAAAAAAATGGTGATAGCTTATAATATGTCACTCTTAATTAAGGCAAAAAACGTGGTAATAGTATAACTTGACATATACTCATAATATTAGTTGAAGATTTAGTATAAGTCGACATTATATACTCTTAATACATGACAAAAAATGGCAGAAAAAAATGGTAATAGTATAATTTGACATATACTCATAATGTAAGTTGAAGATTTTCCAGTTCTGACTTGTACTTCTAAAATTAATGCAATTTTTGGCAAACACAGTGTTGATTTTTAAGGTTTTCAAAATTTCACATTGTAGCGCTTGATTTCCTGCGTCAGAAAATGTAAAAACCCCAAAAACTGACTTATACTGTTAAAACTTACAAGGCAAGTTTGAAGTATACTGTTAAAACTTGTGAGCCTTCAATTAAGAAACAATGTAAAACGCGCAACTTCAGCCTCCTAGTGATGACGTCATAACTCTGCGCCCAGGCCTTTTATTATAGGTGTTGATAAAAGTCAATGGTTCACTCAGGCTCAAAATCCGTCCACCCTCGATTAGTTACAAACGCGGCTTTGACCCTATTGGCAAGGAATCCGCGTTAAAAACCGCAGCGCGGCAAAATGGGACTGGGTGCGACTTTAAAATCGCCAACGCGTTAATATGTGCGTATTTATTTACCGCATGCGAGATCGCTTGAAAAACCGTACCGCGTTGATGCACGGCTTTCAAGCCGCATAAAAAGTCGCACATACGTTTAAAAACCGCATATAAAGTCGCACATGCGTGTTCGTTATTAACAAAAATTTATCAAAAGTCGCGCAATAAAACGCACATCACCTCCAACGAACTTCCTTTTTACCATGGTGTTACGCGCATCATTGTCACCTATGTTACACTGTGTTGACTTAGTACGCTTCTAATTCCGCTTCAAAATCCGCTTCTGAACCTCTCCTGATGCAGATGTGTACTTGATCCGTGAATTAGTGGAGTGCGCCATCCTGGAAGATAGCAAATTAGGGAAATAAAGCCTATTTATGCGTGAGGCAGCCAATCGAGCCCCGTTGCGGTTCAAATTTTTTTTTTTTTTTTTTTTTTCAATAAATATTTTCTGTAATATTTCATAAGAATATTGTATTGCGGCTCATATTATTTAAATTTTTCACAATAATAATAATAATAATTTTTTTTTGAACAATTATTGTAATCAAATGTTGCATAGACACCAGACTGTGGTTTACATTATATTCACAGTTTTCAACAATTTTGAAATTTTTTAATAAAAAAATCGTAGAAAATGATGAAAACCTAATGCACTCAATAAATTTGAAAAACCTTATTACGTACATGAATATTTATGTATACAAAATTATAATATATTGATGTAGCATAATCTTTAAACTTTTTTTATACAAAAAAATTGTAAATGTTATTTTTTCTTGAAATGATTTAAAACAATTTTTAAACTCCTAATTTATTATGCAAAGACCATGAAAAGTTCATTGAATGTATCCGTTTCATCATTTTCTATAATTTTTTTTTATTAAAAATACTAAACTTTTTTTTAAACATGAATGAATGACATGCTACTTTTTTGGAATTAAATATTTAAATTTATTTTCGTATTGAGTGTTCTTATACTGTGCGTCCAAGTGATTCGGGTACAATCAGCGCAAAAATCTCAGTAATCTTAGTTTGTTGATAACATAATAAGAGTTAAACTACAAATTTCTAAAGTAGAAATTATTTTAAAAATTACTTTAATGAATTTCAAGGCTGATAAATTCATTTTAACTGCATTACAATTTCTTTGCATTTAAAAAAAGTAATTCCAAATAATTGGAAAAGAGATTTTTTGCTGATTGTACCCGACGAATCACTTGGACGCATGGTATAAGTAGGTATAGCATTCAAATTTCCTTTTATTTCATCTTATAAATAATAAAAATTATCAAATCATTTCATATGTTTCACTTCACTACAATAATAAATTATTAAAATCAAAAAGCAAGTATTTCCTAAAATGGATGAAAATGGTAAAAGTTTAGTTTTTGCATAAAAAATTCATACAAAAAGACATTCTGAATTTTAATATTGATAGCTTTTTTTTATTTTTTTACTGTTTGAGAGTCGTAATTTTAGAATTCTTTTTGAACCCTCAAACAAAATTTTAGAGGGAAATGGGAAACATTTATCAATAAAATTTTGTTAAGTGAGGCTTCATATTTTTTGGCAGTGATTATAATTAATTATAATTAAATTAAAAATCATTTAATTAAAATTATATTAAAATTTAAAACAGATTTTATCATTTAATAAAATTAATTAATTTAACTTTTATATACATATTTCCCGTCACTTTTATTTATAAATTAAGTTGTACAATTCTCCCTAAAACTTCACAAGTATCAAAATCCGCGTTTATTTTTGCACTGCTGCGGATTTTGAAGCGTTATTTACCGCGACATACGGTTTTATACGAGGAATTTTAAACGATATGCGGAATTATGTGCGGATCCTTGCCAATAGGCTAGCGTATTCAGGTACATGCTTTCAAAATCGCGGCAAATACCGCACTCTTTCTATCCGCACTTTTTTCCGCACAAAATAACGCTGCGGGAACGCGGTTAAAACCGCGCAAAAAACTGCTGCGTAGTCGTACAGCAGTTTTTTGCGCGGTTTTAACCGCGTTCCCGCAGCGTTATTTTGTGCGGAAAAAAGTGCGGATAGAAAGAGTGTGGTATTTGCCGCGATTTTGAAAGCATTAACGCTACAAAATCCGCGTTTATTTTTTTACTGCTGCGGATTTTGAGGCGTTATTTACCGCGATATGCGGTTTTATATGAGGATTTTTAAGCGATATACGGAATTATGTGCGGATTCCTTGCCAATAGGGGAGTATATATCTCCTGGAGTGATAGAAATGCTAGTTCAGTGGGTATAGCGTTAGAGGGCGCTTTTCAGTTGTAGTTGATGCCCGAAAGATCATCAATTATCATGTAGTAGCACGTTAGGTAGGCTACTAACAGTAGGTAAAGAATGTGTGCTTATACCCCTTGCCCGTATGGTACGTGCAAGCCCGGACGGTAGTCCGTGCTGAAAAGACTAATTACTTTTATTCCCCTCGCCCGTATAGTACGTGCGAGCCCGGACGGTAGTCCGTGCTAAAAGACTAATTACTTTTATTCCCCTCGCCCGTATAGTACGTGCGAGCCCGGACGGTAGTCCGTGCTAAAAGAGACTTATTATGCTTACCCTTACACGTATAAAACGTGTACGCCCGGTTACCCGTGCGAGGAGAGAATCCGAAAAGGAGCAAACGCTTAGTTACGTATATATTACTTTATTCGAGATCAAGAGACAACAAACTGAAAAATACATTGCGCGTACAGCGTTTATATAACCCTAAATAAGCCACGACCACCGCGCAGTGTGGCCACAGCGTATACACATAAATCAGCTATAATATATGAGAAGTGATGCGCCGCGCGCATCTCGCGTCGCTACAATCATATCATAATATTATCCTTGTTTTTTACCCGCATTTTCATGTGAAAAAAAAAAAAAAACTTTTATAACATGAATTTGTTTACTTTGTGGTAAAAAATAAAATAAAATGATTATTTTATTCTTTTTAATAAAGTAATAGGAAACTAAAACTGCATTTATTTTCTTATCACATTTTAGTATTGGCGAATGAGATAATGATATTAATATAATTTCTTAATCACCTACGTGATCTTATAAAAGGAAGTTGCTGAGTTGAGGTGAAACTACTATGCGATAGGTAAACGTATTTAAAGAAAAAACAAGTTCATCAGTTCAACCTTATTATTCAATCTTCATATTATATTTTTATAGTTAACAAAAGTTTTTTTTTTTTTTATCACTGCATAGTTTCCTACTACAAGCGTTGATATGCGTATAATGAAAATAAAAGTAGTTCAATAATGTTAGAAATAGGTGAAATCTAATTTATAATTACAGAACACCGAAGTTCTCATAATTTAGAAAAAATTAGAACACAAGGTTATACTTCTTGTTTACATTTTGGTTTGACTGAAACACCCAAGTTTGATCTAGGATGCTTCGTGAGCTTGGATTATTCTCATGCCTAATTTATTCGCATCTTATACGTTTAGATTGCAGATATGTTGAAATATATTAAATAAATACATTGTTTTTGAATTATGAAGTAATGAAAAAGATAAATTTCGACAAATTTTTAGGAATGACTAAGGATTGTTACAAAAGATTGTTTTGAAAATGATACAACGTATCCAGACTCCAACAATTCATAGAGATAAGAGAAATAAATTGAAAATTTATGGACTTACGTATGGCCGAAGATAACAAAAAATATACAAATTCTGTGAATGATTATCAATATCATTTTTTCAAATGTCGATTTTTCGAGGGAATTTCATTAAAAATGATTGCATCAAGAATAACTTATTTATATTAATTTTGACGTCATTAATATTGTGTTACGTACGTTAATTTAGAAAATTTGATTTGATCAACAAATGCTTCAAGTGTATGAACAAATTAGCTTATTTGCACAATCCAGCCTCACTGTTTAACAGTTGATTCCGTTATCTCACTGTACAATAGACTCATAATCTAGGAAACTTACAAATACATAATTACATAAGCATTAATTCATTTCTTATTTTGATGAAAGTAGGAAATCGTGAAATTAACACCATATGATTTTCTTCATGTAAACCTTACACAGAAATTCTAAGCTTAAATTCTCTACCTTCAATATTTTTTTGTTTTAAAAAATACGTTTTGAATAGGTGTGCTTGCATACATTAGAATCTACGATGGTTCTTCCACTGGCCTACGCAAAGATTACATAATTTCGCAGAGAAAATAAATTAGGAAAACCCTGAAAATAGATGACAGATGATCAAAGCAACGATATCTCGTCAAGTAAAACTGTAAAAATATAATAAATATATTTATCTGAATGCTTTATGGAACTTGATTTTCTTTTAATATACATTTTTAGAACAGTCGGAATTCTAGAAAGTATGAGAAACGTGTAAAAAATGATACAAAATTCCTTTAAAAGTTCAAAACTTTCATTATTTGAGATGAGCTTATCAAGAGTTATCACACTAATCACACCACTCCGGGCATCAACTATAACTGAACAGCGCCCTCTAACGCTATACCCTCGCATATAACGAAATCAGCTATTTCTATCACTCCAGGAGATATATACTCAAAGAAACGCGGCCACCGCAGCAGTGTGAAGGGCTATTCTTCTCATTGACTTTTATTATCTATGTTCTCGCACATTGAAAAGAATCGCAGATTTTTTATTTTTCGTTACGAAATAGTGAGAAGAAAATGCATTCTCTTTTAATTTTTGATGGACTAAACGATATTGTCTTCATGAATAATGATGAAGATTTCATTGAACATATTCAACATGTATTAGTACTTCAGGGTTTACAAGGCCAAGAAGTAAGTAGGTACATGGTTTCTACATTGTTATTTTTCAGTCGTCTCTATTGGATTGTAAGAAAAGGTATTTGAAAGCGAAATCACTAATTTATTAGCATTTGGTTCAAGCGTCACTTTCTTAAATGATGCATTTTTATATCGCTTATCCAGGAATTTTTCGTTACTACTTTGTTCTTTATGAGTAGTGAGGACTCACTGCAATCTGTGTACCGGTGTTTTGACTTGCTTTCTAAATTATCTTCTTTGTTTTTTTATTTTTAGGGAGAAAATATCAATGATCTTAATGTTGATATAGTTATGCAATTATTTTCACCTCTCGTTACTTCTCAACGAATCATGTTACATCACTTTTCCAACCCATACTCTGAAGTACAATGCTATGGTGGACTCAACATAACTTTTAGTGAAGTATTCAGTGATTATTTAATTAAAAAGTCGAAATAAGATGAAAAGAAAATTTTCTGAATTAAATTCATAAATATTATGTTTTTTTTTTGCTTTTTCTTAGTATGTTGGTTATGTATTTGTGTCGATGGGATACGCGTCTCTTTATTGGCTGAAGAGATATCTTGGTGTCTTCATATCAGTTGTAAGACGTACTTGTGGACCAGACGTATCCAAGTATGTTATGGGAATTTTACAAATTTTGGTTTGATTATTCTACAAATTTGACTTTCTGTATAATTTTCCTCTAGACTGAAAACAGATGAAAATCTAAAAATCTTGGTAAGGAAGTTGTTAAATATGTGGTGGGATGGAAGAGCAACGGAGCAGTCCGTTTTAGTTGAAGCTATAGAGCAATTCAGGGTTCCACCGAATGCCGCTTCGGCTTGTTTGCAGAATTTAACTGAGTTTGCTGAGAAAATGAAATCTGAACTTTCGGTCTCACAAGTTCATGCATTTGTAACGGTTCACCATCGTTTTTTATCTCTTTACTCCTCGTAAATGCATTTGATGATAATTGATTCCTTTTTATTTCTTCAATCACTTATTTGTAACCTTCGCATCATTCTAATCTTTTTATTTGGATCTATGTGTATATATTTTAGTCGAAACGCCAGCGAATTGTTTTTCAGCGATGTACTACTTTTATCACTGATTGGTGAAACGGTGAAGGATCATAAAAAAGATGCAGATTACCCTAACTACTCAAATAAAAGCTGTTCGAAGATATCTGGTAAGTGTTGCCGGGACAATAGCGTGGTTGAAGAAGATGATAGCTTTGTACACCTTCCTTGGATTGGACAAGAAATCAGTATGGTATCGAATTACATGTTTTTGGATGGTGCGAATCTATATGCATATGCAGAGTGATGACATACTTTTACACCCAAATGCATCGAGTTTCGTAGTACGAACATTGATAAATACGCTGAACGTGTACGCTATTCTCTCCCAATTTTCGGCTTCGAAATAAAAGAATGTACAATTTTCTCATCAGAAATTATAACAGATTTTTTCTTGAAAATGTCCATTTTTCCAACTTTCAAACTAAAATATCTCGAAAACCCAAGTCACATCATGTATACTTGGTTACACAACATTTTTTCCTCTTTTCATTAGCATTAAAAAAGTCGATACAGTTTTTTTTTCATAAAACGTAACTTGAAGTTTTTAAACAAATTTTCCCAAAAACCTTCATACATGTGAGAGAAATGCGTTTAAGAAAAACTTGTCTTGTTTTCGACATATTATTGTTTAAAAGTTGGGAGCGTCTCATTGCGATATGTATGAGTAGGAAATATGGATGTTCTTCGAAAAAAACCTAAATTATATCGACTTCTCTTGACGCCTTAAAAGAAAGTTTTGCGTATTTTGCTTTTTTAAAATATCTATGGTATCACTTGAATTTTCGAGATATTTTCTCCCAAAGTTCAACTTGGACAAAATTTAAAATAAAAAAAAAAAAATTATATTATAATTATTTTGAAAACAATGAAATTTTAAGGAATGTTCAACAAAAAAATGTCCAAGATACGTTTCGAAGCAGAAAAAGATGAGAGAATAGCGTATACGCTAAGTGCTCCTCTTAGTCGCCCCATGGCATTCAATATATTTGGGCCTGAAAGTATAAATGATTATTATTGAAATAACCGAGTGACACATTCTTGAAATTATACAAAAAAAAGGTGTATGTGTCTTACAAATGCATTGATGGGAGGTCCAACCTCCAAATGAAATTCTGATTATATCTCCTTGACCTACTTTTCGCGTAGGTTACGAAAATGCTGTTAAGTAAAGACCTCCCTTTTTTTTTTTGACCTCCCAAGCTATATCAAAAAACCTAACGCAAGACCTCCCTTTAACTACTTTACAAACACGCACACACGCACGCACGAAAAAATAAAATAAAAATATCTTAGTGCTGTGGATCTTCGTTTCCCAGCACCTAAGACACAAAATGTGCGTCGACATACCCCTCCTGTCGGACAGTATAACGGTTTCGGTGTGTATTGTTTATTGTTATGATGATTTTACAACTTGTTTGGTTATATAGCTAATTCTGACATACTTACATACACTTATATTAGTAAACATTTTATGTTACCTCACCTCCTCATCAGGAAGGGTAGTACTGCGAATCTCGATAGTAAAATCCGTGTACGAATCTTGCTTCTCATAGTGTATTGTTGCACTATGAAGCTTCACTCTAGGGAACCAAAACATTTTTCCGTCACTCGAATTTATTTCTTCTTGAGAAACAATGAACGGCACAGCGTTCATAGATTCCTGAACACGTCCTTTGATTCTAATTTCCACACCCCACTCTCCATATGAGAAGTAGAGCATAGCAAACACAGGATCCTACACGTCGATCCATCTAGGTTCAACCAGGATGATGCAGCGATCTTCCATTTTAATAATGTATTTTTATTGAATTAAAAATTAGACAAAATTTCGTGTCGAATAGCCTTACTTGTTCAACTACTGTTGATAATTGTGATAGAAGACATAAATCTCGCAAACCACACACGACAAGCACACAAACATAACTGAACGAATATAACCTATTGAATGCACAAATAGTCTAGACTCATCATACCAATCAACCTTACAACAGACACTACGAAAACCAAGCCCAAATTCAATATATTTTCCATTCAAAAAGACAACTAAGTATTTCTACCTATACGAAAACTGTATGACAAAAACGTAATACACAAACTTTCCTTCTTTTCAGGAGCCCATATTTACTGAAGTGGACCCATAAAAACACCATTATGGATTTATTGACAAATTACCCTATAATATAAGGCAAAAAATATAAAAATATTATTATTATTATTTCCAAACACCAATCCACCCCTTTTACCCAACTCTTGTATTTAGATCATTAAATACTTATATGTGCGAAGAATACCTATTTACAACATCGAGGTGTCTAATCAAAGCAAGAGACAAAGACTACAGATTACTCAGGAAAAGGAAAAATTTCGATATCATCGCCTTCGTAGATGATGAAAACAGGATAAACCCAAAATCAACCCAAATTCTACCTCACTATGAAAGAGAAGCCCTTGAAAAAATTTATGATTCATACCTTCGCACTTTCGGCCTATCCTTAGAATTATTCATAGAATACATTCACAACATCGACATGTATATAGTGCTCCAGGCGCAAATAAACCCCTTTACCTCTACCATGAAAAACTGTATAGAACGCGAAATCGCTTTGTTTACACTTTCATCCCTTGTTATAGGGGAAAGTTGGCTCCAACAAAACGTAGCTTACCACGTATGTGCGTAACAGAAGTAAGAGCCCATCTCCTACTCAGCTTTTGGAACCCTCCTTCACCATCTAGGGAGGATAAAACCTTTTTCCGTCAATTAGCTTTCAGTATAATAACGGCTCTAAAAAATCTTAATGGAACAAATAATAAGATAACGATTTACAAAAATGATATTGCAGCCCTTAAATGTCTCATACTTTTCAAAACCACCCCCTTATTACCGCTTTTAATAACTGAAAACCAAGTAAAATATGAAAATAAAATTTGTGGCAAATTAATACTTATAAATGAAGGAATTATAATCGTTAAACCAACACAATCATTTTTGACCCAGAACGCTTACCAAACCACCCAAGAAGGCCACTTTATATTCATTAAAGAACAAAACTATTAATTTCCCAAAGTAATATTAATATCCCCTCTATTTCTTGTTATAGAATCCATCCAACCAATCAAGACCAAACAAAGGAAGAGGAAAAAATGGAAAACAGCTAAATAGTGCCATTCTGATCATATACTTGATATATCTTAATACAAATTATGTAATACCTACACTTGCTTTAATAGCATACAATTGCAACGACTCAGACTTGGACTTTTCTACCATTAGTCTAGTAGACATTCCAAAATATAATGAACAACTTTCAGCACAGAAACAAACTGAAAAAAAAGGCTATGTCTTATAGGCTATTAATCGTATAACCATCTTCGTAAAATTTTGCCCATGCGAGATTTCTCGATTCATCTATATTTGCGATGTTTTCGGATCCCTAAAAGCCGCCCCCAAAAAATTAACCCCATACGGTTGCAAAGAACACTTCAAATATTCCTCAATGAAAACATTTTAAAGAAATAATTCTCGAAAATCTCCCAATAAATACTATGCATATACGCCTAGTTATCTTTGCTGACGAAACCTACTATAAGGAAAATGTAAAGGAGACTCTTATGAAGATATATTCGGATCATGGACCAATGTAGTTGTCTAAGGTCAAATAAAAACAAATCAAAGTAAAGAAATGTCTTGATTGATGTAGGAAATAATAAAATTCACATTGATGGAAAACTTTCTTGTGAATTCTCGAAAGGATTTTGTTATGACGAAGAAGAGACGGTATATATTTGGGATAATTCACAAATCACAGGGTGTTTTAATAATGGAATTTATGAACTTTATTAAGTTGAGGTTTACCTCACTGAAAAAGAAAATGAAAATGAATTCATAAATCAATACATGCTCATAAATTCTACAGATGGGTATTTATCTATAAAACTTGATTCACAAACTAAAATATGTGGTTATATCACCTATAATACATTAATCAAGGATGTTCTCTTTATACCATGGGTCATCACATCACACCTCCTCATATCCAAAAACATACCATCTATTGACATTCTCACAGACTTATAGACAACAGCTAAACTTAACGGGTTAGATATACCCTTAAATAAACAATTAACAGAACTTCACAAAGAAATACTATACAACGATTGTCTTACCGAATGAAGAATTTTACTTAAACTATACATTGGATTCATCAGCCTATTCGAATTTATATACCTTTATAATAACGGTCTAGACACCACCGCTTAACAGCAGGTGAAGCAATCCATGTAGCAAAATATAAAAAAGTATTTGTAAACCAGAGCCAAATCAACCGTGTTATAAAGATACTCCAGTAAACTACCGTAATAAAACTCATTTTGTAAATCCGCGTACTAAAATAATACAAGAGTATTCATCTACCCTACCAAGCTCACCCTATATAATACATTAATAAAAGAAAACAAATGGTACAGCTTATCACCCACCCCTCATGAAACAATTGAACCAAAATATTTAACCTCAAATATCAGAAACGCATGGAAATACAACCCATTCGAAAAAATATAAATAAAGGTATTTATATCTCAAATGAGATACAAAAAGCTCACGAAGCACTCCTTTACCCTTATGAAACTCTAGCAGGTGAAAGAACATTCGCAGGAAATATTCTTTCCTCGAGTATGACAAAAAACTGCATAAACTACACACATTTAGCCATTAATATGAAACTTGATAACAGGATCAAGGATAAAATATCTGCAATTTGGACATTCTCAAAAATTATTGGAGAAATAATCTCAGGGGTTTTAGGAATATACCTCATGTACCAAATCCTCGATTCAATAATTAGTATTATCTGTAATACCTTTATTATACACAAATTTTTCAGCATGTCGTGGCATCTATTATCCATATTTTTTCATCCAAAGTTCATGTATTGGTGAGTTTACACAAAGAGCGCGAATTTCCAATTCCTACACCCAGGTCAAAATCTTATAATGACATCCCCGATGTATGATTCCTCATTTTTCAAGAATTTCTATTTCTACTTCAAACATATTTTTAAGCATATATAATACAGTGGCCCTTATTTTTAAAATCCGAAATTTTTGAGTGCTACCCAATTAATTTGTTACCTCTTGTGAAAAAATAATTCCCTCAAAATTTCGACCAAATTGGTCAATATTAACCCGTGCCTCAACGTGTTGAAATTTTGATAATTATAGTAGCACGTTGCATCACTGCTATCCCAGACAAGTCAAGCGATATGATTGGTAGGTAATGCTGTGGTAGTGTAGGTATAGAATGCTAATAGTTGTACTTACATATGCACAAATACGTGCGTTTACTAATTTGTATAGCGTATACTCATTTCATTTCGTGAAAACTCATATAGTAAAATGATACTTTTTCGAGCCATGGCTTCAACATCGCAATTAACTTAGCGAGAAGATTGTGAGATATCATTAATAGGATCTTTTTCTTCTCAAATTGTTGGCAGTAAATTACCTCCAAAAAAAACAAACATCGATGAAAAATAAAGAGGAAATTGAATTTTTGAAAAAACAAAGGGAAAAATAACGAGCGGTTATGTGTACAGGATAGACAAAAAATTAAACTAACGAGAAAGAGAGAAAATTTCACAGAGTTTAAAATGCGGAAGATTATAAAAGAAGAAGGTCCTAATGTTTCATTATTTAAAAGATTTCAAGATGCATGGCCAAATATCGATAAAAATAAATTCCAACCTGGTATTAAAGAACCAAATATAGCCAAAATTTTCAATGAAGATAAATCTTTCTTAATTATCGAATTTTTGAAAAACTTGAAAAAAATTATATGAAATGATATTAAAGAATTCGTTGAATTATGCTCGATTTTTATAGGTACTAGAACAAAATGTAAATTTTCAATTTCCAGGTGCTATGCATCATGCTCGTTGGATGGCCAAAGCCATTAATTCTTTAAAAATTAATTTATTTAGAAGTAAATTTAAACTTGGTTCTTCTACTAAGAAAGGGCTTTGTGATATTTGTTTTTTTTTTTTATGTCAATGTATATGTGAAACATTAGTTTTTATCTACTTTTGCAAAAGAAAGCAGCACAATTAGACTTTAATTTGAAAAATTTGCATGAATATCAAAATATTAATGAAATGATACCAATACTACATTGTCTAAACTCATCAACACAAACACATTTTTTACTAAGTGTGATCTAAGTTGTTCTTTCTCACTCGATGCTGCATCCACATAAAATGCAAATATCAAGCAACAAAAAAGTAATTGAAAAGCTAAAGATGGTGAATGACACAGTTGATCAATGCATGCGTTTATTGAAGGAGTATAATAATAAACTTTGCGTTAAAGAAGGTTTCCTCCATAGATGCAACCAGTAGAACATTTTGCGGAGGTTTTCTCTTCTGGTGCGACCATATAACCCTTGCGACCCAAGAAAAGTTAACGCTATAGTGGACTGTATACAATATGAAAATATACATAATAAAGTAGAAATTTTTGATCCCCAGATTTAGTGGACACTCTATGAACAATCATAAAGAAAATTTCAACTTCTAGAGCATATCTAGCTACTTGTGCTTTATCATTTTTTAATTTTGTTTATAGGGATTCAAAAAGAATTTATTGATATATCAGAGAATAAGTTTATAATTTTACTTGGGAAACAAAAGCCACATGTTGTACATATTCATCGTATAACTCCTTATGCAAATGTTTTTTTAATTTACGAGGTAGTATGAATACACTTTGTTCTGCAGTTCTACAACATACACTATATTCAAGTAATCTTGGAACCTTTTCATATTATAAAGTTTTTTCTGAATTTAAATACAAATTTAATTTGATATTGAAGTATGAAACTGATTCCCTGTTTCTTCAATTCTCAAATTTCTCAATTTTTCTTTTGTTTTTTGGAGAATAAATGAGAGTTTATATTTGTTTGTAGAGTGTGAGGTTAATTGAAATCACTTGGACATAGTGTATGATCGTAGTTTCCTGATTTTTGTCAATACTTTCAATGGTGTTTCATTTTTTATTTTATTTTTTTAGATTGGTAACGAGCACACCCATAATATTTTATCAGAATCTTTGCATTCATTGTGCGTATTACAGGATATAAGTGCTCGTGGTGCTGCCCATAAAGGAATAATACAATCACATGTTGAAGCAACCGACAGTTTCTTCAAAATTCTCAACGAAGTCCTCAAAAAAAAAACATCTCTTGGTAACAGCAAAACTCATTTTAGTGATATCAAAGTAGCAAGCAAGAAATGGGAAATTCTTAAGAAGTAAGTTTCTCTCCTAAGTATAAAATATTAAGGGCCTTTGCCCATGGTCATTTTGCAGTCCAATTCTTTTTTTTGCGCGCTTGCGGGAAGATCTTTCTTACACACTGCGACCCACATCATCTATCATGTTGTGGCTAACAGGAGCGATGTTGGGAGAACTTTATTTAGGGTTGAAGTTAATCTTTTTTTTATGGGATTTCTCTATCGTCCCAACACTACCTGCCTAAGAACTGCATGTGGCGTTACAAGTTCAGCTGTCACATCTTATTCTTTTGGCCACCCTACTGCGGTGTAGGACCACATAACTAGTCGCCTCACCACGCAGAGGTGAGGCTGAGGGGGACTTGGTGGTTGGAAAACCCACCTAGGCAAGCGGCCACAATGGCCACCCAAACGCCAAGATGGCGTTTGAGTCCCTAATTGGAGATTAAAACACAAACAACGTAAATTATCGTTTACAAAAGATTTATTAATTAATTCTCGGGGGGAGACAGTAGAATGGCGACAACCTAACTATAGCTACAGTATTAGAAGCGTACGTAACTTTTATTTAATGTTGGCGACGCTGGTGTCGCATACAATCTTGATCACGACACTTTAATAATTATAACATAAATGAAAAAATCGCGAAATCAGTAAATATAAAAAATCGAACAATAAAAGTTTAAAAAAAAAAGAAATATTTCAAACGCGCACATGCGACATTTTACATTGTACGATAAAAACACCTTTTTCGTCTATATTACGGCGGTTCAATATAGACTAATTTCTAATTTCGTTTCCACGTTGAACGTTGGCTGAGATTAGATAGGTCGAACCTGATTAGGTTCGTTCTATCTGTGACGTTTAACGCAACACAACGGTGCACTAATCTCAGATCAGCGACAATTACCAAAACGAAACAGATTTAAACGGTTGTCTTCGCAATATCTGCGGCATGCGCATATATTCTCTACTATTTGGTGGTCTCTAACCCTGACCTTGTGCCACATCTCCCCTCCTTTGGGAAGATTCCTGCCTAGTGCGTTTCAGCTTCTTATGGCCTACTTAGCCGGCAGGCGAGTCTGAGGTTGTACACTCTCTAGGCCTTACTTTTGCCTACATCATGTGAGTGTGATCTCATCCATAACAGCTAGTTGATGTATCAATGGGACTTGGGACTGTTGAGCGTCGGTTATAATGGCACTGAATTTTTCACAGAAAAAGTTGAACCTGTGTTTTTTTATGGAACCGTTTATAATAGTCAGTGAATCAGGCAATGAAAGATTCTCTAGGTTTCAGTGAAAAGTTGAAATATTTCAACTTTTCAGTGAATTTCTACGGTGTCAAACATTTGTTTGTTCATGTTACTGTGTTATCACTTCAAAGTAATGGGGATTTTTTGGATAGTTCTAGCCATTCCGTGAAAATTTCATTGACACAGTCAGTGCCATTATAACCGACTAAAGGCGTTCCCTATCTAATTAACTATGCGCTATCACTACCGCTTTACAAACGTACTACATTAAGTTGAAACATACAGTCTATGAATGACAAGGGCCACTCCTCTCGCCCTAAAGTCCTCACCACTACCTGGTCTCATTCTCCGTGCTTCAGATGCATGGAACTTCATGTCACGTATGTGACTTACGCTGCAGTAATCTTTGTCCTCCTATCTGGCAGCTGCTCCTTTAGATCACCCCTACGCCTAGTATTCTCATTCGGCATCCTCCTTCCTCAGCATGATTTTATTGGCAAAGTCTTCTACTACCTTCCACGACGTGTTGGCTATCAACACCAGAGCTACTTCTAATGATACTGTGCAATACCATACTAGGGTATGGATCGACGTTCTTCTTTGGACATAAAATAGGGTATGTTAGCATGCTATATAAGAGGACGTTGTTGACAACCATTGTTAATAATCTTCTCCATACTTACCTTGGCCCCTCCCTTCAAGGTTCGCAGTAATCTCCTGAGACTTCTGGCTCCACTTATAATATGTGGTGAAGAAACGATACCAACCAATTAACATATACTCCCAGTTATTTGGTAATTTCCCTGGTTTCCACTTCCTTTCCTTGAACCGCAATTTGCGACGTAGGGAAATTGTACTTACGCATACACACCTTCACCTTAATGGCTGGTAAGACCTGGGTTCGCTCAGCGGTTTATCTGCTTTTCTCATCAGCACTAGGCGACCAACTTTCCTTGCCTTCGGGAAAGTGTTGATTTTCAAACAGACGTTAAAGAGCTGGAGGAGAGACTCTGGTGCTGCCGCATGCATTAAGCTTAGAACCTTATTAAGGATATTATGAAGCAATAGCACTTTTCTTGATGAGAGCCTCTCTACTACATCGTCGAACTCATTAGACAAGTCTAAGACTCCCTCAAATTTGTATTCAGGAAAGATGGTTTGAGAATAGTGTGGCGTCCATTCTATTGGCTGAAAACCAAGAATACACACAAGGATGGATAAAAAATTCAGTGATAGTGATATTTTTTTTTTAATGTTGTTTTTGTGTTGAATAATAAAAAACTGTCCCTGATTGTAAAAGTTTTGGTTCATTTTAAAAAAAATACCATACAGCTAAGTGATTCGGGTACAATCATCAACAAAATCTGGTTTTTCCAATTATTTAAAATTAATTATATCAAATGTAAACAATCTATAATGCAGTTGAAATAAATTTCTTAGTTTAATAAAGTGATCTTAAACTAATTTGAAATAATAGTTAAACTCTTATTATGTTATCAATAAACTGAGATTTTTGCGCTGATTATACCCGAATCAATTGGACGCATGGTATAATGTCCTTACTCAATAATGAGTAGGGTGGTGGTAGTCCTAAATGGTGCCCAATTTTGGGTCTGATTTTGAGTTTTTGGCTGTTCAAATCGAAAACTTTCTTTGAAATATTAAGTTTAAATTCTCCCTATATTAAATGAAAGATTGGTCTTATAAATAAATTGGGGAAAATAAAAATATATGGTACAACAGCCCAGAAATAAGGTAGCTTGGGAGCGGTCTTTGACTATATACCCCTGGACTGCTTGAAAAAGTCTGTCTATATGAAGTGAACGCTCTCAGACCGAAATGCGTCTGCGCATCCGTGAGTTAAAGATTGGAACAGGAACAGCTGATATCAGTTGAACTTGTAATACCCAAAACTTGAAATAATATTGATAACTTTGAACTCACGCATGCGCAGACGCATTTTGGTCTAAGAGCTTTCACTTAATATCGACAAAAATTTGTGCTATTGTAAGTGATGAGTTCGAGTGCTCCAAGGGTATACAGTCAAAGGGAGCGGTCAATATGGTAATAAGTGTACAAATTATGTGTTGATTTATGTGCATGGGATGTAATGTTAGTTATTATTGTTGCTTGGGTGGCAACTGATTTTGTTTAACCCATTCCCGAAAAAAGTGTATAATTTGATGAGGTGTACTGTGGGTCCATTTCTCGTGCATAGCCATTGGTCTACGAAGCCAACTGTAATAATCCATGAGCCAAACCTTATGAAAATGGGCCGAAATGACTGAAAGCTGGCATCGGTTGCAAAAGTTAGTGTATGTACCTCTACTCCGAAAACCACTGGTCTGCCGATCCGCAGCTGCTGCTTTTAAGCACAGCGAAGGCTCAAAAGTTAATTTTCATGAACTTTAGGTTGAAAATACTGAAGGTTGAAATTGGTGTCAAATTGCAGAATTTTTAGCACTGAATTCGAATATGTAGGTGTGTTAGCCCTGAAGTGCTGCCAAAAGCCCGGCAAAGGAGGTTAAAGGAGGAGAAAACTCGAAAAAATTATTTATTTTTGATGAAATTTGCGTAAAAATCGCATAATTTAGTTTAAGTGGGTTTAATAAATGCTTTCAAGTGTTATTCATGAACAACGACTTTTTAACTTCAATTTTTTTTAAATTTTCACATTTGAGGGGGGTGGAGCGCAGGGGAACATCTACAAACTCATGTATATGAACATGCAATACTTCGAAATATATGTTTTCTAGGTTGTAGAACTCGATTATGACAATATTTTTCTCGTTGAGGGTGAAAGGATGGAACCTATTTTGCGAATTACGAATAGAAGCTTGAGAAAACATAAATTTGCGCTTGAAAAAAATTAATCTCATTAATCGCATATTATACTATGGAGAAACACTCATTACAACTTATAACAACTGCAGATAAATTGCATTCTCGCTACTCGCGTAACTGAATTAAGTCGCCCCCAGATTATTATAGGTAAGAAGCGGAGAGCTGAAAAAAGTTGTGTTCATGTTTAACGGGCGTTGACAGATATTATAATAACTTCAAAACTAGTTCGAAATTGTGAGAAAAAATTTGCGAAGTAAAATTAACTGTAAGTGAAATTGTGAATCTTGTTATTAGAGAGTGTATTAGTATTCTGGGACAAGGCTAGGATACCTACCAAAGCTGTTCCCAATTGTGTTAAGAAGCTTGTGGGCCTCTACCAAGTCTGGCTAAAGCTGCAAAAATTTTCAAGAAAGTACAAGATATTTATAGACAACGTGAGGAGGAGTTTCAGCAAAGTCTAGGTAATTTATTTGATATAGCATACGCTGAAGCTCGTGAAAGGATTTAAAATAGAAGACAAAATTTATTTACAAAAACAGAGAGAGCCAGGACGTCCAGGTTACTTAGCTGGTGTAGATAGAAAGTTGGCTGAAAAAGAAGAAAGAGCAAGACTAAGAAAACTGACAGAAGAGAAGAAAAAACTAAAGCAATTGTCTTTAGAGAACTTAATGTCATCTGCTCCTTCACATAGTTCTATAACACCAGAAGAATTACTCAATACATCAACTACAAGCTCTGAAGAAAGTGTAGAAGAACCTTTACCTTCCACATCCCAATCTGTAAGTTCTTCAGTTGAGAAAACTAAAAGAGGAAGAAAGCTCTACGTCTTAGTTGCGATGGTTACCCTATAAATAAATCTTCTATTCAACGCATTCGGACTCGACTAGGAAAGAAGAGAGCAGAATGTATAAAATCAGATTTCCAGAATAATGTGCATAATGTAGTTACTGTTCATTGGGATGGGAAATTGTTACCTAGCCTAGATGTAAGAAGTTCTAAAGAAGAACGCCTACCAATCATCATTTCATTCAAAGAAAAGGAACACCTTCTTGCAGTATCAAAATTAGAGAGCTCTTCTGGTAAAAATCAAGCAAAAGCAGTATAACGCGCTTAATGATTGGGGCCTTAATGATAAAGTTAAACTAATGTGCTGTGATACGACCGCTTCCAATACAGACTGTTTGAATGAAGCTTGTATACTTTTAGAGGGAGAATGAGAGAGAGAACCACTACTTTTTGAAAATATATTCCGAGTCAAAGCTCCCACAGGTCACCAGCAGTCCTAATATTCCACTTTTTGAGAAATTTAAAGACAACTGGAAAAATGTTAATCTTAATGCTATTGAATTGTGCACTAATTTTATTAAACAACATTTTGGTGATGGGATCATTAATGAATTGATAACGTTTTTCCACAATGAACTGCAAAAATAAATTGTGCGAGATGATTATCATGAACTTATCAAACTTTCTATAATTTTTTAGGGGGAGATGTCAAAATAAAATTGAAATAAGGCCTTCAGGGGCAATGCATCAAGCACGATGAATGACAAGAGCTATTTACTCGTCGAAAATATGTTTGCTGCAGTCTCAGTTGAAAATGATCAAGTGCTACGAGATATTTGTTTGTTCATTGTGATCTTTTATATGAAGCCTTGGTTTGGATGCAGTTCAGGGGTGAAAGCACCAAATCAAAATTTATGTTTTTGAAAGTCCTTGAAAAATTATGAAGCAGCGGATAAAGTAATTGCTGCAGTCGCTTTAGGCAAATTTTGTCAGCATTTATGGTATTTATTAGAGGAAATAGCTGTCCTATCTATTTTTGATGACGAAGTCGATGAACAAACCAAGGCTAGTATTGTAGAAAACTTGCAAAGAGAAAGCTTTTGTGATTTTGGGAAGATATATGCTCCATCGAAGGAAGAGATGTCAGGCTTACTATTTGCTAGGTGGTAGCCTAATTTTTTTTTTTTTTTTTTTTATTTTGTTTAAACAGCTATTTTATTGATAGCAGATTTTTTTTAGGGAAATTTCTGATTGCTTTTGTATCTGTCAAGAGTGTAGATTATTTTCGCGGTTGATTCTGCTGAAGAAGAAGGCACTCAGCCAGACGAATTTGAAGCGCAACCTGCGGTAACGAGAAGTCAGACAGAAGAGCAAAGATTCACTGGTGGAAACAAATATAAATGGGATGAAAATCCTAAAAGACAAATAGGCCGAGCTGCACCTCCAAAAGAAATTTTATATGTTCCTACATCTCGTCATGCCTCTACAAATTTGGTGACATCAATCGAAATTTGGAACAATCTCATAACAAACGATATGATCGAAAAAATTATACCAAGACACTGAACAAATGATCAAGCCGAGCGAAACATAAGGAGCGAATTATATCGCAATGAATGCACGATGAAGGAAATTTTGGCACTATTTGGGTTATTGTACTTAGCCGGTATGCTAAAATAGTCGAAAATAAACAAAGAAGTATTGTGGGCGCTGGAATCAGATCCACCATTTTTGGGCTATTATGAGCTTGCAGGGATTCGGGTATTTGCTCGTTGCCCTCTAATTCGACGATAAGGTGACAAGAGAAAAGGGAATTTATGGCGATAATTTTACGTGAGTAAGGGAAATATGGGATGAATTTGTAGAAAACGGTCGAGAAAATACTCTCAGAGTCATCAAATCACTATTGATGAACAACTCGTTGGTTTTTATTAGAACTGTCGCTTGAGGATTTACATACCATCGAAGCCGTTGAAATATGGTGTAAAAATTGTAATGGCCAATGATGTTTCTTTGGCGTACATGTTCAATGCTATCCTATATTGGGCATTTAGACTTTAACATGGGGACTTGAATAAATTCTCGTAAATTTTTCAATTTTTGCTATATTTGCTTTCTGTTTTGTGCTAAATTTTGATATTTACAATGGAGAATACGTTTTGAGTTATTGGTTGCTCCAAAAAGTATACAAGTTTTTTCTAAAATTAAAAGAACATTATCACAACATCAACAAGTAATTCTAAAGAATAGAAGAGAAATAGAATATTTCACAACTAGGGAGATAAAAGTGATTCTTGACGAGTGTGGGGTTTGTTACCCGAGCAAAGTGAGGGTGATAGTCACACGAGACTAAAATAAATTTTTCTCCTGAGTAGTGAACGAAATTTTTCTTCAATGCCTGAGAAGGATCGCAAAGAGAAAAAAAAAAGCTCAAAAAGTCGAAGCGGCAAAAAAGCCTAAAGAAAGTAGAATGAAACAACTGGGTGACAAAAAGGAAAGTGAACAAAAAACCGAAAGTTTGGTTACAAAGTATGTAACAAAACTGACTGAGCCTATACACAATACCAGCAAGTGCGTCATAAAATTTTTAGGGTCTTTTTGTCTTTTAATATTAATTAATCTTTTTAAATTGAAAATTAAATTTTAAATGTTAGAATAATAGTTATTTTTATTTATATAAAAATTTTTAATTTGATATATTTTTATATAATAATTTGAATTGGGTGGTATTCGCTGCGTAGGCGTGGATGGAATTCGCGCAGTAACGGATGATTCTCTACGGTGGATTGGAGTAATAAGCTGTCTTACGTGCCCTGGAACGTAACTCAATGTCGTTAGGTCACGTAATCATTCATTTCTCTATACGAGCAGTGTTGCCAGATGATTTGGATTGGAAGTCGCCAAATCCAGAGCTGAAAGTCGCCAAAATCGCCAATTTGAAAAACCAAATCGCCCAAATCGCCAAACTTCAATTTGTTTTTTTTTTTAATTTGAAAATTCACAAAATTACTGCCCACATTACCCAACAACCAAACTTTTTCCAACTTTTTTAAAAAATATAATTTTGTTTACACGATTAGAAGAATGTAGTCTTTAAAAAAAAAAAACAAACATTTTTATTTCTTAGGTACCTACTTTTTAATTAACAAAGGAACATCAAACATTCAAAAAAACTACAATAATAATAATTCTAAAATTAATAAAAACCATAAAAGAAATGGTAAAATTTCATATTTGGAACGTGTAATAATTCTAAACTTAAGCATAATGGAAACCATAAAGAATGGTAACCTTTGAAACGTGTAAATTAATAATTCTAAACTTAAGCATAATAGAAACTATAAAAAATAGTAAAATTTGAAACATTTCTTCAGAACAATAATAATTTCTAAACTTAATAATAAAAACCATTAAAATGGTAAAAATCAAAACACATTTCTTTGAAATAATAATTCTAAACTGGAATAGGTAGTAAAAATAAAAACCATAAAAAAATTGGAAACCATAAAAAATGGTAATGTTTGAAACGTGTAAATTAATAATTCTAAACTTAAGCATAATAGAAACTATAAAAAATAGTAAAATTTGAAACATTTTTTCAGAACAAAAATTCCAAACTTAGTAATAAAAACCATAAAAAACGGTATTAATTTACCAAAAAAAAAAACGAGATCCTTCAATTAGGAATAATAATTAGTAAGGTACCTAGAAATAAATTCAAAAACAAAAAATTAGGTATTAATAATCATCTTCGTTAATTTCATTCAGAATACTGGCAGCAGCAATGAATTCAGCAGCTTCTGCCCCCTCCACAGTTTTTCTCGCCTGTTTTTGTTCAAGACTCTCGTTATCAAGTTTTGTAGGGTACATAGTTTTAGAGTTGAATCTCTGAAACATCCGGTTTGTTGGAACAAAATTTTCACAGCATGTAAAATGTTTTACTGAGGTTCTGACTCTCACAATGCTGTTCAGCATCTGGAACCCCATGCGATTTCTAATCTTTGTCTTTATTATAGACATAATGCTGAAAATCCTTTCTACGAATGCGTTACTTATGGGGACACTGTTAGCTATTAAGGCAAAGTTTGAAAGCTTTTCAAAGATGGGTTTTCCAACAGCATTTTTAATTTCTCCAACTTTAGACCAAAATTGAGGTGTGGATGACCATGGACAAGAATCGGTTATATGATTTGGGAAAAGTTCCTTCACAGACATACCTCTAAGTTGCCGCCATTCGGATTCAATTTCGTGTTTAGCTGCGCCTTTTGGTGCTAACTCCCATGGTAAATCTTTGAACATGATATTCTCGTTTGATAAGCAAACAGCTGGGGTGAAATATCGAAGTTTTTGCATAGTTGTAAGATTATCAGGCATACGATTGATCAATTCTTTGCATAATTTCAACAAAAAAGCACCACAACGTTTCTTCACATTTGTCAAGATATCTGCTGCAATTCCATGATTTGAAGCTTCAAACTCTTGAAAGCTAGTACCTAAATCAAACGCATCAGGTGCAAGCATAGAATTTCCAATTTCTAAATCGGCATTATTTATAGCATATTTAACAGCTCTAATTTTCGCTTCGTTAACTTGGATAACAGAAGCATTTTGTTGAACAACTGCATGCAAGTAAGATGGTTTAAAAATTCGACGAGAAACAGTAGATATAAAATTGAGCAAATCATCATAAAGTGGAGATACATCGGCATGATCAGATTGAAATGATAAATTAAGCTCATTAACTTCTCTTAGAATTGAATTTAAAAAATGAAGATAAAATAGGTTGCAGTTATCATTAAGCATATTTGCTAGAGTTCTAGCAGTAAAAGAGTTATTAACTTCACGATCGTTACTTATAGCAATGTCATTGAAATGTGTTTTTAATTCATTCCATTGTTCAACAGTTCTCTTTACAGCTTGGTGAAAAACAAGCCAACGAGTTGCCGATATCTGAGTCAATTTTCGTGGGTTTAATCCAGAATTCAAACTCTTATATAAAGACTCATAATTTACCTTTCGAAGTGCACTGTGGGAGAACCAGTTTCTCGTTTCCCTTAGTAAAAATTCGATATTACATGGCAATTCTGCACCTGCCTTTTCTGCACACTTGTTGAGTGAATGACAAATGCACTTGAATAACATTAGGCTCGGATTTGTTTCTTTGAGACGACTGTATAATGAATTATTCACTCCACATAAACTATTTGCTCCATCCGTTGCAATAGCCGATAAATTTTTCACTTTCAAGTTTACCTCGTTTAGAAACTCCAGAAAATTGGTGCATAACTGTTCTGCTGTAGCTCGTTCAACAACTTGAAACCCTAAGAAATCTGTGATGATTTCATGTTTGCTAAAGCTAAAATATCGGATGCAATAAGCCATTAACTTTTCACAGCTGACATCAGTGGACTCATCAACAATAATTGAATATGGTTGATCGGCTACATCATTTACAAGTTGTTCCAGAAGCGACGGAGCAATTACTTTTGTGATAATCGAAGAACATTTTGTCCTTTTCAATTTCAGTTTCTCTAAAGATGAACCTTTGCCCAGTTTTTTCAATATTGTAGATAGATGATCCATGCTATTAATGGAGCTGTGATTCGCGATATATACTGCCATCTGCATGTCAGTAAGTTTAGCATCATCTGACGGGCCCAATCGAAGCACACTTTCATCTGAAGTTATAAAAGTGTAATTAGTTTTTGATGTTTGTTTATTTTTGAGAAGGAGGCGAGGGATTAATTTTAAATTTTGATGAAAAACCTACCTATTTTTGGTTGAATAGCCGGATTTAAACAATTTGCTGCTCTTTTATGGCCATCAGTTTGGGAATGTTTAATTAAATCCGCTTTATGAGCTCGGAGATATTTTTTGCATATCTTACAAAAAGCTTCTTTTCCATCGTTATACCCTTTGGCTTCTTCCAGCCAACCTATTGAACAAGAATGAAGATGAAAGTTAATATTTGTTTCATTTTCATTTATGTAAAATGAAAGTGAAAGTGTGAAATTTACCTTTGAATTGCCCCTCTCCTTCCCAGTCTTTAGAGTAATGCCGGGTGTACTTTGCATAATTGACCATTGTAAATTCATAGATTCATCAGTAAATATTAAGTAATTGAAAGCACATAAAAATATGACTAGTAGTTTTAAAAAAATTAAAATTAAAAAAAAGGAAAAGGAGTCTCTGAAATTACGTGCTCAGTAAAAATTGAAAAACTTTTTAGACTTTGGGAATTGGGAATGAGGATGACACGCGAATTTTAAAACAAACAAGGTTACAGGTACCTACTTAACACGCATAACGTAACCGGTAACGTCGGTAATGTAATAAATATAATTTTTTTTTGAGATAAAATCTCAAGTCGCCCAATTTGCGACTAGTCGCCAATAGTCGCCAATATATTTTTTGAGGTGATTTTATAAAATTTTGTAAATGAGGAAAAAATCTGAAGTCGCCCAATTGGCGACTAGTCGCCAATTGCCCTTTTTGGGCGACTTTTGGCTACTTCAAGTCGCCCAAATGGCGATAAATCGCCCAATCTGGTAACACTGTATACGAGTGCACGACCGTCGTACTTCGACTCACGATGTTAAATTAACACTTCTCGGACAACACAGTGTTGCCGCTAGTGGGAGACTCGGCGTGGGCGAACCTCCCAGTTCAAATTCATGCTTTATTGAAATCAATAATATTTATATGTATTGGAATTTTTATTTATTATAGTTTTTCAAAACGACAATATTAGGTACTCTCTATAGTAATAAACCTGAGGTACCAGCTTATTTTCTTGAAAATAAAGATCTAAATTCTTGCATATTTGGTCTTGATAATTCAAAAGTTTTAGTTTCCTATTCAGCTAAAAAACAAAAAAACAAAAAAAATGTCTTATTATTATCATCGACCCTTGGATCAATGTATAATAAAGACATTAATCCAAGTGCCAATAAACCCAATATTGTATTACAGTATAATCAAACAAAAAGCGGTACTGATACTTTTGATCAGTTATGCGGAAAGTACACAGTTATTAGAAAAACTAATTGATGGTCCATGAGAATTATGTACGCCATATTAGATCAAGCCGGAGTCACCGCTATGGTTTTGTATACCTTAAACATAAGGAAAAAAATGCAAAGCTGGTCACCCTCCTCAGCAAGTGAGCTGAAAGTTCTTCCTCATCGCATATAAAAGGTATTGAGTTCTTGGCGATTCAGAAATTGCTGTATCTTGTAACATTTAGTTCTGTTGATCATCATTTTCCAACAAACCTGAAGATTAACAGGCAGATTAAAATTCTGAAATGTTTTTCAAGATGATAGGTTGTAGTACTGATGAACCTATAAAATGAACAAAAATTTGGAATTCGTGATATATTCATCAAAAAACGCAAAATAATATTTTCCAAATTTATATATCTCATTATAAAACAATGTTTTTGCAAATTCCTCCCTCTAACGTAAATCAAAAAAGGAAAATAAATTTGATCGGGATTGCTGTGATAATATTCTTTATGGAACATCAGTGGGTAGAAAGTAAACTCGTGGCCATTTTCCAAGTGAATATTTAACTGCACAACTGTCTGATGTCTCTCGTGGAAAGAAATTCGATTACTCTCCAAACTGCTTCAGATGTACTGATATAACGACCTATATTTTTGAAAATTTGTAAATAGAGGAGCGATATGTATTTCAAAAGTATTAAAAAAAAAAATCTTATTCAAAAAAATCCAACAGAATTCAAGTCAAACATGGTGTATGTAATTTTATTTAAAACTTGTAAAATTATAATAATTTGAAAATTTGAAAAATTATCAAGAAAGAAGTGGGAATTGAAAAAAAAAAAATGAAATCTAAAAAAAAAAAAATGTTTATTATTTTTATTTTAAAGAAAGTGTAAAAACATTTTTGAAAATTTATCAAAAAAAATTATTCAATAACATAATAAGTTCAAGTAATTTTCACTCAAATTAATTGTTCGCTTGGAAAAATAAAATAATAATGAATAATTTTCATTTAAGCAAAGAGAAGATTACATAATTTTTTTTCAATTTATTATGATCTCAGCTGCTTAAAAAACTCCGACTTCATCATACTTGTTTAATTGTTGGAATTTAAACGTTGCTTGATCGCTGCTTTTATGGATGTAGTTACAGATGTATTTGATGGACTTCACTGAATAGCAGTAGGTACTATAATTATACATTGATATGTGCTTCAAATATAAGAGGAAGTAAAGGACAGTATGAGACAATCAAACTATTATCACACTATCGATCACTTGATAATATTGAATAATTTTAAATCATCATCTTTATTCCATATTTCTGCGCAAATGATGGGATTAACCTGATCTGGCCTAATTTCCTCCTCCAACCAAACTAATGGATGTACATGTGGTAAACCTCGTTTCTACTACTCAATATAATACATAAAACACCCAACACGACCAAAAATGTTTGTTCAATTAATAAAATGTCGTAATTTTTTCACTTCCAACCTGAAGATATGGGCTGACAATATTGTGTCTATCTTCCACCTTTTGACCCTCGAAGAGATTATTGGAAATTTCCAGCAATTTCTTGTTGCAGGTGAAAGTGATAATATAAATCTGCTCTCCCATACACTCGCACGTATGTTATTCCATCCTGCATTTTTCCATGCATGTATCTTGGTCCACCAACAAAAGAAGAAGGAAGAATTACCAACTTTTCAGCAATTGATGAATCCCAATCTTGATGTATGGCATTCGTTGGGTTGCTTTGCGTATTTGAATGTTATACTAATCTTTGCCTCTTAGAAAAAGAAGGGAGTACTGCACACAGTTGTAGGATTGATGTGTCTCGGAAATTCGTCTCAATACTCTACATTTTAATGTTATGGAGATATCTCGTCGCTCGAACTGCTGAACTGTTATTAAAATAGCTATTTTGCTTGAAGTAGGAGAATTAAAGCGATCTACATGGGCTCCATCTGGTACCTTTTCAGCATGAATGATGACTTGAAAAACGTTGAGATTGGTATTTGCAGCATCCAAGATGGTTATGAATTCCTCCTTCACTTATGCGTTTCTTAATGTAGCATAGCTTGTAAATCTAAAATAATAAAAGGTTCCAAATTTTGGAAATTATTGCATCGTACCTCCGCTTGTTTCGCTATATCTCTTATGAAATATATTGAGACGGTTGAAATTGATTATATATATTTTGGTGGGTTCGTTGCGCGAGAAATAGTGCTGCTACGAAAAGAGGATAGGTACCTATCAACCAGTCATTGCGCTGAAAGAGCAGCAGACGGTAAAACAATATTGGTTTTGTGGCGCTAATTAGTAGCCACAATTAGTGAAGTCGAAATGCATAATTTGTTCGTGGCAAAACTCTTCAGTCATGAATGATATAAATCAAATTCAAAAAAATATTGAAAAATTAAAATTTATTATCGTACTTGATATTTTAACGCGTAAGCATCTAAACAGCATTAACCGTGAGGTTGAATTCAAAAATAAAATGTTCCAACCAAAATTATTTGTCGGAATGATCTGTAAAATTAGGTAAATAATTTAATACATCCAAAACTTTATGTAGTTTAGTGTGCCACAGTTTATCAGCGAGTAGTACAAATGTATGAGTTCTACTTGACTGATAGATTACTGGCGTATTTTAATGTTCGAGTGCGTAAGTAGTTGAGCACCCGTTACAATGTCCCTCAAAAAAACAAAACAAAAACAAAAAAGTCATTAGAGAGGGT
Source organism: Phenacoccus solenopsis (assembly GCA_009761765.1). Lineage (NCBI taxonomy): Eukaryota > Metazoa > Arthropoda > Insecta > Hemiptera > Pseudococcidae > Phenacoccus > Phenacoccus solenopsis. The sequence continues at coordinate 42,327,767 of CM019756.1, read as the reverse complement.
TCCTTTACGTTACGAAAAAAAAATTAACAAGTGAGGATCTCTACTCCTTTGAGTTTCCATTTTGAGAACTACCTCACAAAAATTATCAAAAAAAATATATATTTTTTGAAAAATTATTTTAAAAATAATATGAATTGAAATTCAACTGATAATGAGAAAAAACTTCAATCTGTTTACAATAAAAAAAAAATAGAAAATGTAAGAACAAAAACAAAATAAATTACAAAAATTAAAAATATACAAATATGTACATGGCATTTATATGCGCAGTTGGCGCTTAAAACATAATAAAAATTTAAAAAACATAAACTTTCAAAGAGAAAATAAGTAAATAAACACAAATTTCTTTGCATTAAAAAATAATCCCTTCTATAGGAAAGTAGGTAGGGATTTTCTCTTCCTGGATGCCTCTTGGCATAGTTCCAAATTGTTTACCTCTTTGTGCTGAGGTTTTCCCTGCTCCCATTTGTCTCTCAACAGCAGTTGAGCTCTCAGCGCCTAAATGTTGAGCTTCTTTCTTCATGCTCTCTGTAATTGATGTAACAGTCCACACTCCCTCTGAGACTGTTCCGTCTTCGTCGTTGTCCTTAAGTATGTGTAAGGTTGGGACCTCTTCACTTTTGCTAATATTTTCGTCAACTTTAGATATCTACCTTACCTCATACATAGGAGGCATACCTAGTCTGCTTTCTACCAACTGCTCGAGAGTCATTCCCCTGCGCTTTAATCCACAATATGCGTGAAAATTTTTGATACTACATTCTTAGCTTATACTATAGATCTTCATTAAGCACAGTAGATATTTTGTTTACAGCTCCCTGTATTACATATTTGGAGTCTGTATAGATGGCTAGGCTTCTAATTTTACATTTGTTGGCTATCATAAGAGCTTCAATTACAGCCATAATTTCTGCTTGATTATTGGTATTGCATGATGATACATATTTTAAAACGTTAGCGGAGTATGCATCACCAAACCATATTCTTATAGCAGCGCGCGCATGCGGAGTTCCATTTTTTCTACAAGCTCCATCTATAAAGACATAGACATATTCGTCTTTATCTATGGGACGATGTTTTCGAAAGGATTTATTTCTTGCTCTCCCAAAATGAAAGCAGGAGTCCATCCATAATGGAGTGGTGTATTGTTCATGCCATGCTGCTCTCAATATCGGCGATATATGATAACCAATTTCGATGTGAATATTCACGCCGAAGATGCGCATTAGCGTAGATTTGCGCTCGAAGTTTGTTTCCATTTCTTTCATTACGCGTCCCACAAGGATTCCCTTGGGCGTGAAACCGTGAGATGAAAAATGGTTTGATATTTTTATGTTTCAAAAAATTGTCCCAATCTTTGCAACGATATTGTTGACTGTTGTTCAATATCACATACTTTACTATATGACCCTTATATTCTAAGTCGTTAATGATGTGTTCAGTGTGTCCAATTAAGGCATTTGCAGTCATGCTCTTTATCGCTCACAACCAAACATTTGACGAAAATCTATCGAGAGTAACTAAAGTGGTTTTATATGAGCCTTTAGTGGCTGGTAAGGGAGCGAAAATGTCTGAACATAAAAGTTCTCTTGGAAAAGCAGCTAATTGAGTTACAGATTCTGTTTCGAATCTTGAATTTGCAGCTTTTGAGGTTTTATATGTGATGTAGTTTCCAATATGTTGCTTAATGATTTTTTCCATATTTGAGAACCAAAAATTTCTTTTTATTGGGAGAGTTGTTTTTTCTTCTCCTGGATGAGCGAAATATTTATGAACGTAATTAATAACGTACATTATTAGGAACTTTAGTAACGCTGGGAGCCGTGTATGATTCATTTAGCGATGCAAAACATTTTCAGTGATTTCAAACTCTTCTTTTTCATCATCACTAGATGACTGTAATTTGTGCACAGTTTTGAAACAAAAAGTCAGGTTTTTGTTGGCTTTGCTAAAAATTGAGTAAATTATCGAGTAGACGTGGTTCCATCTATGTTCTAAACAAGAATGATTGTTGCTCATCTTCTATGAAATTATTGTCTAATACATTTACTAGACTAATATTTACTCGTAGCTATATATGTCGAAATTTTGGATGTTAAATAGTCATTTTGTTACTCGATTTAAACATCCTGGCTCTACGGTCTTTAGCTTTAGATATTAAATTCTCTATGAACGAAGAAATATAGACTCTATTTCCCAAAAATAACGATTGAAATTTAAAGGAGCCCAAAATACACTTTTTTTTTACCAAATATTGTTCTATGGACATATTACGAAATGAATTCTTGCATTACACATGTCGTTTCCTTGCTCTGGGAACAAAACAAGTTTCCACCCAACACTTGCACATTTTCTAAATATGAGCCAGGTAAACAATATAGATTGCAGCTGCAATAAAATGGGCCTAAATTAATTCAATGTAGTGAATACAACGTATTGCTTAAATTTTAGTTTTTAATATTATTTTGGATTTTCTTGCATACTGAGATTCGGAAATTAGGTAGTTGATTATCATATTTTTTAAGTATATCGAAAGAATTTTCTTTTACGAGTACCTAATACCATTTGCAACAATTCGTTATCTGATGGAGCAGCTGTTGCAACTGTACAAGAACGAGGTATTGTTGCTATTAAAAAGGCTATTCTGCTTGCACATGCAGGGAAACAGGTTAAAAGTTAATAACTTTCAAGGTAGCATTATAAAAACATTTTGCACGACGTAATTTTCTGTTTTTTCAAGATTGAAATGTTGGAAGCTGGGCGGTCATTGTTGTGGAACTGATTGCACGAATAGTATGGAGGTGGAAATGAGTGATGAAGAGGGAATAGATGATCCCCAACCGAGATGAAACAAATATTTCAAAGTATATCTGTAGTTTTTTTTTTTTTGATCTATAATGTAAATCTGGAGAAGGATTTCTAAAAGAAAGGAGGAGGAAGGGAAGGGGGAATCATGAGTAAAAATTATTTGTTCATCTTTATCACCTACATAGGTCACTTGATAATAGATATGAACTCATATGAATAAATTTTTCCAAAATTAATGTATTTTGGGGTGGACCCTTTTATGATTTTTTGGGAAAAGTTTTTCATGTACCTTATAGAAAATTGAACGGGGAATATTTTACAATGTTAACAATTTTTTGCGTAGGATGCACAGTATTGAAGATATAAACAAAGAACTGATTTTGGAAAGGGAATTTGAAAAATTGTTATATTTTGACCTCCCCATTTTGGGCTTACTAATGACTTATTGAGAAAACTGTCTCACTCATTCTGTAGGAAATTTAATGGGGAATATTTTTTGATATAACTTATTTTGACGTAGAACTTTTATTTTCGGAGATATTTTCAAAATATAGTACTGTTTTTTGCAGGGTTTTAGCCCCCTCCAGGGGTTAGCTCACTCTCTACGAGTGACAACTTTTTATACCTTGTTAAGGACACCATTCTGTACATATAATGTGAAATTCAGCTCCCTACCATTTTTTTCCAGGTTTGGTCAAGAAATGAGCTTATTTCCCTACTATAAGGCATTCTTAGGTTTCATACCTTTTTCTAATTTCTTAGCTAGTCGTGTACCGGGACCCTGATACTTGTAATCAGGAACATGAAGTTCAAATAGTAAATTATTTATCGTATCATTTAGTAACCCTTTACCCCTCACTGGTTAAGGTATAAGTTTTTTTATTTTTTCATTTTTTTTCTGTCTGTAATACATTGTTTATATTTCTTTTAATTCTTGAATTATATTCACAATTTCGTTTATTAATATAGGATTATTATTACCAAATTTCAATTCGCTGTACAAAATGCACAACCTGTCGAGCAATTCCTCTACAGTATTTCAATACACGTATTCTACTGGCCTATTGATACTTATTTTCCGTAAACCACCCCCTTTTTTTGGTGTTTCGGAATTAATTATATCATCTTCATCTGAATTCAAACTATCGATTATAGGTTTAATTATGTTAGTATACTTCTAACCTTTGCTACTCTTCAAATATGTACTTTTTGGATCGTTATTACGTTTGTACACATTTGAACTTGAAACAATATCTTTGTAATTTTCAAGTCTGATTGAGTATAACTTTTGGGATTATCATAAACTAATAATAATTGCGTTAAACCAGGAGTAAGCTTATACGATCTACCATCATTTTTGAATGTAAATGTATATTTTTTATTTCAACTGGTTGATCACCTATCCAATATCCATCAGTACTTCTACCAATTCCAAAAACAGCATCAGGTTTTGATTGTGCAAAATCTAAATGGCCTCTTATTAGCTTAGAGCCTATTCACACTAAGCGTTTTGTCGCGCTTCTCAAAAATCGCGCGACTCAGTTTTTGTCGTGCAACCAACGCGCGTGTGCAGCGCCACAACTCGCATTCGAAAAATCAGATTTTCATAAATGCTTTTTCCATTACGACAAAATTGAAAAAGAAAGTGATGAAAATAAGGGAAAAAAAGATGAAAACGTGCGTTTCGTCAGGTTTCGTCTGAATACTCTGATAAGAAATAATGTTTGGTCATGAAACGCGCGATTTTTTGCCGTGCGTATTGCGGCGAGAGTGGCGTGTGAATGCTTCCATTTATTCATATACTTAGTCGAAACGCGCTTCCAAGTGACGCATTAGTCGCGCTTCTAAAAAACGCTTAGTGTGAATAGGCTCTTAGGTGTTCCCGGTTGCGTTAAAGTACCTGTACTGGTAGGTTGGTAACGTTCAACTCTATCAGAGTGTCGAATTATTTTTCCAAACTTCATATCTTCGAATGCTTCTTGTACAGCTTCTCCACAGTTCAAATATTCACGAACTAATTTATCCATTTTAAATGATAAATTTCACACTCTCTCCTATTTATACTTTTATACACATGGTTAAAAACCCAAAGTAATCGTGATTTTTCCGCCCCGAAAGCTTGTTAAATTATTATCTTGATCTACGTAAATGCAACTGATATATTTGATCGTTTTTGATAGGATAGTAGCATAGTGAAATAGGTCTTTCAATAACTTTTTCACCACTCTCACACTTTAACGGAAACTCGTATAAAGTATTATCGTTTCTTTTTAAATTATCAATATTGCATTTGAAGAAATTACATTTAATTTTTATGGTGTTGATTGTGAAAAGTTGAACTGGTAAATCTGAAATATTTTTCTTATTTGATGGAAAAATATTTGAATTAAAACGAAGTGTTCGGCCTATTGAATTCGGACTGGTGAAATCGACGTACCATTTACTTTTGTCGTCGCAAGACTACGTTATTTTACTAAAAATTTCGATCTAATATGGGGTGATGCCCCCACCTATGGGAGAAGACCTGTTTTAAACTTATACCCCTACTTATATGTGGAGCTAAAGGCGATAAATTGCCAGGGCTTGAGACGATGTTATTGACTTCGCGCTTGGGCTGCGGTAAATCACAATACACCACGTGAAGTGATTATTTGTTTTATAAATTCGTGTTTAGGCTGTGATTATCGTGGTACACCACATGAATAACTAGAAAAATAGCAAAACTTACCAAATTTTCTGGAACAGAAAAGAAAGAAAAAGAAAAAAAAAAACAAACACACAGCACACAAAACTGGTATATTACAACATATAATACTTATAATTCTTACGTTGCTGCTGCGAGATTTCACAGCGGCTTCGCAAGACTCAAGACCAAGGGGTCAACCAGACGGGGATTTTTGGTAACCACTATTTTAATTGTAAAATCCTGGAAAGTAATTTTGATTCAAATTTAAAAAACCAAATATATTTCTGTTTGACCTTGTCTATATATAGGTGTGCGAACGCGCGTTTATACAAAAATGTCAAATGTATGTATACACTTAATGAATGAATGAATGAATGAGTAAATGAAAAATAAAATAATGCTGTATGAATTAATTAATGTTGAATAAATAAATGAATGAATGAATGTATGTATGAATGAATTAATGTAAAGAATAAATGTATTGATTAATGTTGAATAAATAAATGTATGTATGTATGTATGTATGTATGTATGAATGTGTAGCGTCCGCAAACATGCGCGCGGCACTCTAACTAATTTTATGTTTCCTTCCCTGGCCACACTGTAAAGTTGTCGGGGAAGAAATAAACGCTTATATAAACTCGCGCGTTAACTATAAGAAGTCAGTTTGTACACCAGACTTGTTCAATAAACTCCTCTTAATAAACGGAGTTGATTTTATTCTTCAAGTCTCTCCCGCACGGACTATCCGAGCGAGCACAGTTTCGATCGTGTTAGGTATTTAATATTAAAACAAGTCTAACCCTGCACGGACTATTCGGGCGAGCACGGTTGCGGTCGTGCTAGGTTACTTAAACCTAAATTAAGTCGCACCCGCATGTCTCGTATGTGTGAGCACGGTCTCAATTGTGCTAAGGGCATAATAGTAAGTAGGCAACTACCTAGTTGCAAATCAAAATACGTTTGTCACTTGGGCTCATTTTATCATATGACACAGCAATAAAAAATTTTCGACCTCTCCTGTACCCCCAACACTATTTTAGGTTGGTAACCCCGCCTTCCCCCCTCCAACATCATGTATGGAAGTGAATTCGGGATATAGTATACAACTTATCTCCAATAACCATATGAATTCATATTAATTACATTTTTACCAACTTGAGGCTCCTCAAGCTCTACTCAAAATTTTGATAATCCGCCATTTTGAATCCATTTTGATCCAAATTCAAGAGGTCATATTGTGGTCACCAACTAACCTCACACACAAAATTTGACCACTTTAACTTGATTTGGTGGGGAGATATGGAAGATTCAAGAAATTTCATGACTCAAAACTTCCTCAAAAAGCCGTTTTTTGATCTAACTCCTCTCAATATGCACTCAAGAAGCTGAAATTTGGATATGTTAGTATCCGTGACTCACTCTTTCATATGAAATCAAAAAAAAAATTTGAGCTATTTGCCCCTTCTCCAGCCCCCTCAAAATTTGAGTGATCCGCCATTTTGAAATTTATCGAAAAAAAAAAAAACGATTTTTGCGTATTTGCAAGAAGAGTTCCTCACCGAATTTTGAGCGAATTTTATCCACACCAGCCTGCGCAAAGTGAGTGACACAAAAAACGCAATTTTCTCAAAAATAGGTTTTTGCTAACTCGCCTCAGAATGCACTTAGGAAGCTGAAATTTAAATATGTTGGTGTCCGTGACTCACTCTTTCATATGAGATCAAGAACGAAAAATTTGAGCTATTTGCCTTTTCTCCAGCCCCCCTCAAAATTTGAGTGATCCGCCATTTTGAAAATTTTCGAAAAAACAAAAAAAAAATACTTCTGCGCATTTTCAAGAAGAGTTCCTCACCAAATTTTGAGCGAATTTTATGAATACTCGCCGGCGCTACGCGTGGGGGAAAAAAATATATATATATATACCAAAAAGTTGGACATTTGCCAGATGATTACAGATGGTCTGAAACGCAAAGATTTAAAGACCCCACCCTGCCCCGACCTTCCCTTCCCAAATCAGGTAGGCTGTAATAGCTATCATTTTGTTAAAAACCCAGCTAATAAATAAGTAAATAAACAAATAAATAAATAGACGCATGAACGTGAGAAAAACTAAAAACGAAAATGAGAATGAAAGTCATAAACTTTTTCGTTGTAAGCGTGTAAGTAGATAGGAAAATGGATTGTAAGTAAACAAATAAATTATTGGATAAGTAAATAAATAAATAGAACAAAAGACAATAACACCTTATAATACTTAAACTAATGGTAACTTCTCGATTAGTTATGAGGAAGAGTATGAAAAGTACGGTGTTTTACCAAGACGCATTCCCTTTCGCTTCAACTGATATTTTTTCCAACGGTTTAATTTTGATTGTTTTCTACGCGTATGTATTCCTTTATATAAAGTAATTCCTCCATTAAGTTTGTTCTCTTCCGCTATCCGGTTGTACTCTTTGTCGAATTCGTCATTCTCTTTATCCAGGTGCGCCCCAATGAATTCTTCAAATTCGACTTCATTTTCATCGTCGTCAAAAAGTTTCAATTTTTCGGCTTCGCGTTTGAGATTGTGAAATTTTTCAGAAATTATGGCGTTTTACACAATGAAGAAGTTACATATGTTTTCTGGATCTTCGAAGTACGTGCCCTTTAATAATAGTGCAGGGTGGACTTGAAATTTTCTTGAATCAGAATTATGAAAGCAGGGGAAGCACTCAGGTTGGTCCATTATCTAAAAAGTGGTAACGGAAAACAAAGACTTTTTATTGGATACTCCCCCCTTTGATTGCTCTAGAGATGTTATCATTTTTATTCATTTAATTTATATTTAAGGATTGGTCTGACATTAGTCGTTGATTTGATGGTAGGCTCTTGGAGAGATTTAAGACGATATAGGTTAGGACTGATTCTTTTTAGTACGACGTAAGGACCGACATATTTGGGGGCAAGTTTTTTAGCAAAACGTTTATTTTTGTCCGATTGGACATGATTTATGATTTTAACGATATCATTCGGTTCATACTGCGTTATGTGCGCATTATTTTTATGAAACTTTATATCGTTTTTTAATTTGTTGGACAATCGTAGGGTAATTAGGTAACGCTCATAAACGGTGCGAGAATATTTTGGATTTGAGTGAAGTTGTTCTAGAGTGGGAGTTTCAGACTCCATCTCATCAAGTACTTCAGACTGTGTGTTTCTGAGAACGTTTTGGGCTAAACAGTCAGCTTGCATGTTACCGTAATCTAGAGAGTGCCTTTCGACATAACTAACACGGAAGACCTCGAATTCACGAGAGAGATCCCAAAGGATTTTCCAATACTCGCGATTTTCAATGATCTTCTTATAAGCTTTCTTCCATTGGTTTTTAATCTACCGAGATACGTATTTGTTAAAATTATCAACAAGATACATTGAATCGGATATGAGATGGACTTTATTAATTTTTACAAGTTGTAAGATTCGTAGAGCCAATATTGCTGCATATATTTCAGCAATGTTATTTGCGACCAGGGGTAATTCAGGTAATGTGGCATACTTTAAGAATGAATAGTCGCTGAAGTAAATACCTACGCTGGCGATTGCGTCGGGTTGTCCATTTTTGAAACATGTCCCATCACAATATATTAATGTGTATCCATCTTCGTCGCGAAGCGTACTCCCAGGAATCTTATTAATGTCCCAGTTAGATGGGTATATTGAAGCACTTATCTCACTGTCAATCAAGCGCTTTATTTGGGCATTTGTTGTGGTTCTTGAAGTAATTACTACCTTTTTCAGAGCCTCGTATTTTTGTAGGAACTTTGCGTGAGGTGAGAGCATGTGTATGTAAGTGAGGTCTAAAAATGGAGACTCTCGTTCGCATATGCCTACTATTTGATTTGGAGTTGAACCAGTTTTAGCATTTGGTAATTCATTTATAGAATTCTATATACTAGACAAAGCGAGACTCCAAGCACGGTGGGAAGATTGCTGATTGTTTATACGTCATTCCTCAGTATCGAAATTATCAGCAGTTGTGTTTTTCAAGGCAAAAAGACGAGTGAATCCGGAAAATAGATCTCTAAAACTAACGCGGCAACAACACCACCACGCGATTTGGGTAGGGGTCCATATTGATCCACAGATAACATTTCACCTATGTAATTTGCTGTTACGTAAGCTAGTTCATAAGTTACTTTTTGGTTGGAGGGTTTGCTTTTAATATATTGGAGACATGAAGATAAAATTTTTGATAATAAGCTTTCCATGTTATTGAACCAAAAGTATCGAAGTATTACTTGGATCAGGCGTCTGGGGCCTGGGTGTCCATAATAAGAGTGTAAATATGTAACGACATCGCGGACGAGATAATAAGGTAATGCGGGTAAAGCTGTGCCATCATTTAATTTTCGATTTACAATATTGTCATGAAAATAATATTTAGCTGAAATTTGTTGAAATTAGGTTCCCCATCTCTTTTTACCTTTTAGGGTTCCTATCTTATTTTATTTCGCGGGTTCCCTATTCTTGCCTAATAGAGTTCCTATTTATTTTTATTTATTATTATTATTTATACGCGTATGTTCAAACAGAATTTCTTTTTTCGCGGTCTCAAAAAATGATTAAAAAATACCAGATCCTGGCAGGGTCGCCAAAAATACGTAGTCGCAAGACTACGTTATTTCATTAAAAATTTCGATCTAATATGGGGTGATGCCCCTATCTATGAGAGAAGACCTGTTTTAAACGTATACCCTTACCTATATGTGAAGCTATAGACGATAAATCACCACGGCTTGAGACGATGTTATTGACTTCGCGCTTAGGCTGCGATAAATTACAGTACACCACGCGAAGTGATTTTTTGTTTTATAAATTCGTGTTTAGGCCGCGATTATCGCGGTACACCACACAAATAACTTGAAAAATAGCAAAACTTACCAAATTTTCTGGAACAGAAAAGAAAGAAAAAGAAAAAAAACAAACACACAGTGCACAAAATTGGTATATTACAGCATATAATACTTATAAGGTTGCTGCTAATCGCGCGCTCGCACCTGTATATATATACACTTTCAATTTCAACTGTGAAGATATTTTTATTTAGACGCGTTACTGTACCACTGTTTTTAATTTTTGGATTTTCAGTAATTAATTTAAAAATTTCATTCAACTCGTAGGGAAGGTATGGAACAAATGTCAACCACTACTTCACCATTCACTTCGGTTAATTTAACATTGACGGAAATTATTGTATTATTTTTTTCCGTTATACTAGGAATATTATTGTACTATGGGGCTTCGTTCCCTGGCCGCTTCGCGGCACAACCCCCAAGCAACTCTCGCTTCGCTCGAATTGCCTTCTCACCCCTCCGGGACTCGCCCTACCCTCCCGTACGTAGTTGTAGATTATATGTGTCTCACCAAAAATGGTATTTTTGATAATAACTCAACTATCATCATATATATAAAGCTGCAAGGTAAAAAGTCGAATTTAATTCCGGAAAAAGTCGAAAAAAATTCCCGAACTTCTTCTATTGCACCTAGAAAGGTAATTTTTTTTTTAAGCGAAAGCTCATGTGTACTTTTAGTAAACAATCTGAAACTCCGAAAAAGTAGACCCTAAAGCCCCCAAAAGTTGAGATAAATTTTGAAAATTTAAGTTTTTTCAATTTTTTACCTTATATGTCCGCGAATAATAAAGCAGTCGCGTTTTTTTACCTACCATTTTAAATAGGATGAAATTCTGAACATTTCGTTCGCTTATATTTATAACTTGAACTTTTTGAGGTATTACGGTCCAAAGTTTCGTAACACGTGCTTTTTGTTATATAGCAAAATAACTCGAAAACTACGCATCCTAGATGCGTACTATAAGCGAGAGAAGTCTCGAGAATTCAGTCATCTATGAGATGGCATACTTCATTAGTAATAATAATTCCAAAACTACGAAAAAAGGAAGAAAAATGTGGAGAAAAAAGCCGCTCGGTTAGAGTGCGTAGGAAGCTTTGACTATATACTAGATGGACCGAGTTACGTGTAGGAAAACTGCGGTGAAACATTACATGCATCAGAGTCGGAACACTCGTTGCAACTTTATATCTTGCGCATGCCTGAAGTCCTTTATCACATTCATGTTATTCTGATTTAATGCAGTACTATCGATGTCCCCTTGCTGCACTATTCGCTAAATGAATTTGCGCATGCGCATTTAGAATTTAATCACGAGTGTTCTGAGAAAATCTGTGTAATGTATCACCGTTTTTGGGTTGGCCTTTGCTTGTTGTTAGCTCGGTCCATCTAGTATATAGTCGAAGGTAGGAAGGGTGTGTGTTTGTGTTGAACGTAGGTGTGCAAGTGTGTGCGTTTAGCATTGACGCGTTTCAACTGCATCCAAGACTTTGTTTTTTTTTAGTTTATACTTTAGGACTACACTTTTGAAATATTATAATTATTTTTATTCGAATCAAAAATCAGCGTTGCAGTCTACTAAAAATCATCATTTTTTAGCTGATTAGAAGTTTTTTCGACTTTGTTTTTTTTAGTTACTCTAGGACTCCCCTTTTTGAAATATTATAATTATTTTTATTCAAAGTTTTAAAACGCGTGCTTTTTCATTTAATGAAATACCTCGAAGACTACGCATCCTAGATACATACTATGAGTGAGAGAAGTACTGAGAAATCGTTCATCTATTTGATAGCATACTTCATGAATATGTATTAATTTCAAAATAACGCATAAACAAACAAAATGTCTCGGAAAATTCGTAGGTGTATAAGTTTATGGGTGAAACCTTTGACGCGTTAAATTATATGAATACTAGTAAGTATTTTTTTGCTATTAAAAAAATTAATATCTGAGTTCTCTATATCTCCCAAAAACTGAAAAATCTTTTCAAACAATCCCTCAGATATCATCAAGCTTTTATCTTTCCTCAAATCCACCAAACTTCACTCCCTCCTCTAAATATAAAATGACTTGAAAATTTTCTCTTACGCGCCTCTAGCCCTGAGCTGTACATGGTGCAGAAAGAAAAAAATACGTATAATAATAATAATAATATTTATTATTATAAAAAATGTGATACTATCAACGACATTATTTTGAAACACACCATCAAAACATCAAAACAGAAATAATAATAAACGAACGCTGAACCTGCTACACGGTGCGTTCGCTTGGCGTGGATGCGCAGGATGTGGCACGACGAAATGACGTGCAGTTACAGAGGCGAATGCTCTTTCCCCTCAGTTAGACATGCCCAGCAAAATAAAACGTTACATTTTCAAATTTTTCAGGTTTTTTACTTATAACTCGGCCCCAAATTCACCTGTATGCTGCGTTATGGGCTCATTTAAAAGAGATGAAATTTCCAACATTTCCCTCGCTTACACTATGTATCTAGGATTTATAGTTTCTCAGAATTTTAATGTAAAGAAATAAGTTCAACTTTAGAAACTTTGGGTTAAAATTCTAAGAAAGCTATAAGTCCTAGATGTATAGCGTAAGCGAGAGAAATGTTGTAAATTTTACGCTCTTTCCAATGAGCTATTAATGAAGCTTGTAGATATATTTGGGGCCAAGTTAGAGTCAAAAAACTAAAACTTTTAAAAGTTTGTCAAAGTTAATCTCAAAGTTTGGGGTCTTTAAATATTTTGATTCGGTTAGCTTGTAGTTTTCCTTTAGAGATAATTTTGTAAGGAATGTAACAAAAAAAAAATTGCTCAGGACTTTTTTTTGATTTTTCGGGTATTTTTTTCTTGCAGCTTTATAATATAGATGTAACAAAACTTTTTGAACACATTTCATACAGTTAGTTCAATTTTATACCTTCACTATACTCTAAATTTATTTCGGACTTTGTATCGTTTACTAAAATTTGAAAATACATTTTTTTTTCAATTTTTTTTTTTTTAAAAACTTATTTATACTTTTTTTCTAATAACCACTGCTTATAACAGCGAGCTTTGTTCATAGCACATCGTCCATGATTTACTTTATGATTTCTACTTCAATGTAATATTCAAAGGTACACCCTTCATTATCTAAGTCCAATACTATCATATGTTTATAATCTGTTAGATTTTTTATATATTCGATACGTTCACTACCCTCAACGTAAATCATCATCACTTTTTCACTTGACAGTATTTTATGAAAAAAATCAAAAACTTCGTTATAAGGTACATCACTGTAGTCCCATGGTAAACCGTGAATATTATTTGTCAAGTACTGTACTCGCTTTTTCATTTTTGATGGTAGAGTACAAAATGATCGGGGTGATTTTACAAAAACATTACAGTTTCTGTCGTAAACATCGAGTCTGACAATAGCAAATTCTTTCACAATGAATTCGTTCTGTAAGTTTTTAAACCCTTGAATATCGACAACAACAGTCATGTTTGCAACATGGGTAGGTAGCTACACACCCAGCCTATTTATACTTTTTTTTAGTATAGCATTCTGTTATTCAACGGATTATATACAGCTTTATGATCCATAATCATAACACAATGTATCTTTGTGTTGTCTGGAATTGGTGTACGCCAATTAAACATAATTTTTATATTTATCAATGACTGTTTAATCACCCTAGGTTGATGAGAGCAATCAATTACCACGATAGGGTAGGATTTTAAAAATAAACTCTAGTCTACCATAGGTTCACTCTTGTCATTAAGATCATAATAAGATTGTTTGAAAGATTTAAACATTTCATACAAATTACGACATTTATTTTCAGAGATTTTCATATTTAATCTTTCTCTATGGTAATAAATATTATTATTGAGTGAAACTTGAACATTCTCCAAATCTAGAAAATTGAACTTTGAATTATCAATACCCAACTTATCATACCTATCTTTATGAAAACATAATAAAATATATTTACTTTTCGAGTATGAAACTGGTACATCCCACGTGAATTCAGAGGTGGTGAAATGCTTTGATACAACCAATGTCTGAAAAACATTTCGTAATTTGTACTTTTCAATTTTTTTTTTTGACTTGAGTTTCATAAGCAATAGAAAATTTTACTTGTGGAATACGCCAAATAATTTCTTGAAGTTTTAAACCTACCTCATAATTATTCTCACGTGATTGAAAACAATCATTAGGTGCAGCTGTACTTCGATAAAATATCAGTTTTTGTGGTATACGATGTAGAAATTTTTTATAATCTTCAAAAAATCCCATAATCATTAAAAATGGGATTACAATAGAAAAAAATCCTTGATCGTTTATTAAACTTGAACTATTTTCATATATATTCCAACCAGCGAGATTATTAGTGTTGTTAGATTTAAAGGAAACTAAACCCTTCACTGTGGTAGCTACACCAGGTTTTTGAATACTGTCGATTTTATTATCTCCAATAAAATAATCAATTTGATCGAAAATATTTAAAATTCCATTGTTCACAAAATTAATTTTTTCCAAATCAATAATTTGTGACTGATTGTTGTTCAGCAGCCCCAACCTTTATCACATTTATTGAACCATTGATTATCAACAAACTCCTATGAGGTTGAGTTATAATGTCTTCATTATATGCGATTATTGGGAATTCTACGCCTGCCTGATTGATATTCTCAGATATGGGTGGTTTATAATCGTAATATTCAAAGCTTTCAATAATATTATCCATTTTAAATAATTTCTTTGTATGGAAAACAGTAGCCTATTTATACATTTTCAGTAGTTGAATAAAAATAAAAATTCATACCATCTACAGTATCGCGTGCTATTGATGAAACCGGTTAGCATCTAGTAACTTGTTATAATGCCCACTAGGAGTGTGACGGTAAATAATGATTTTTTATTTTTTATTTTCAAAGTTTTCAAAAGCTTTATATAATTCAGTTCGGGTACGGGATTTTGTAATTATGTACTTACCATTTCTAAAAACTACAACTGTAATATTATTCTCGCGATAAATTAGACCAGGAAATATTCCAGGTGTGAATTCAGAGTATTTTTTATTTTCTTCAAAAAATGTGTAAAAAATTTGGTCTTTGATTTAAATTTCTACTACCTTCGTAGTGAACAATTTGAAATTTTTGAAAGTTTACTGGAAACCCCAACTTCTGAATTACACGAGCACATCTTCGTGTTCCCTTCCTTGCCATTTCTTCGGTTTTTGTACCTAAATATACAATACTGCCTAAGGTGAATATGTTGACACTACACTTTGGATTTTTAAGTCTCATAGTAAGACCGTTAAAAATCTGAGGATTGTATTCAACATCAATTCCTCGAGCAGCTATATCATTTAAGTCTAAAACACAACTCAACATGTTGTGCACTTCAGGTAGTTGCATCATGACTGAAGGTGATCGCGTACATCTCACGTATTTATTCTAAATTCGAGTTGTTTTTTATATTTACATTTTTCATTTTCAACATCTATGACCAAAAACCCATATGGTTCACGCCAACACTCAGTACACATATTTTTAAATTTTTCAAAATGGTTACATCAGTCGCGTATTTAGCGAAAACTTGGCGTAAATTAACAATGTCTTGTTGAAAAAGGATCAGATAATTAAAATTTTCACGTATACCAGTTTTTTTAGGAATCTTTGTGTAAGCTTGACTTAGATAAAAGCATGAAATATCGCGATGCCTTCCACGTAGAAAAAAAAAATTGCAATTTTATCTTGTTTTTCAGTTAGTACATCGTCGAAAATAACAATTGAACCTCGAGGTATAGCCTCAGGTTCAGGTAGATTTTCAACTTGTACATTATGAATTTTAATTTTTTTTCTTCTATCCCCACCTGCATTGTTCTATGCATAGACAAGTTCGTGTAAAGTTTCATATTTTTCTTGGATACCTAGTTTTCAAACACAAGTATTAATTATGAAACTGTTTGACATGTACCAAAATAGTACCACTACATAATATATCTGGGAACATGTCAATGTGACGTTTTCGTTTACAAGTGGAATTATCAAAATTAAATTACAGATATACCGTGTTTCAATTTTTCCATTTTTAAATACTTTTCAAGTCCAAAGAGAGGGTATTTATACATTTTCAATAGCCATACGGGTAGGTATCGAAATTATTTCCTATTAGCCGTTTATCAAAGTCAAAGGAGTAAGTTTTACTTCGAGGAACTGTTGATAATTGTTTAGTTTTATTATCGCGAACAATATTAGTATTGTTGGTGACTACATTTTCAATTTCCCATTTATTAATTTTTCCATGACATCACCGTTAATTTTCATCGCGTTTTTATAATGTAAGGTGAACCCTTTAACTTTAGTGGATTCCTTCCCATCATTGGTTTTATAATAATAAGACTTAGGACCAGTACTTCGAAAAGTCCCCAGTAAGTACTGTATTCATACCATCATCCATATAAATGATGGAATCAGTATCGCAATACAGTACAGATTTATTTAATTTAGATAACAACTTGTAAAGCTGAAGATGAGTGTTAGCAGTAGTGTCCACGGCCACAAATATGTTTGTATTAAAGTTATTTTCCAAGAATTCATTTTTTATTTTATAATTTACTTGGACCATGTTTTCGTTTATGTAAAAAATATTCTGGTTCATTAGGGTATCATCTAACAAAATTTTATAATATTTACAAGGATCAGTTATGTATTTAGTTTCACCCATATTTTTTCTTTGTCCGAATTTTCCCCATAACGAATTTAAACATAATTTAGATACAGCGCGTATACCCGGATTTCCAGCTATCTGGTTTATATTTAGATCGATACCCATTTTTTCTTTAACATCCCGAGCGTAGTCATCATTAGAGGCGAACGAGTGTGGACTTGTTTCCAATTTAATTTTCATAAAGTCTTTTAGGTATATAACCATGCCATAATTTTGTAGATTTTTCAAAGTACCAAACTTCGTAAATATCGCGAATTTTATAACCCATCTCCATGGCTTTATTTACTTCAACAGTTGACCAGGGACCTACGAATTTACGTTCAGAATCGTTATACGTTCAGAATCGTTATGAGTACAAACTGGTTACCTGTTTATAATATCTGTTTTGCGTCCACTAGAGGGCGCGTTTCATGTACAATGAAAGAGAATCATGTACTCAGTTTTTGGAATGTTGTAGAGATGAATTTTGATATAAACGAGTTATGAAGTACGCGTTATTATTATTTTACAAAAGACATAACAAAATTGGCGCAGTCAGGTAATTATTTTTTTGTTGTGGTGTATGAATAGTATTCATTTTTCTCATAAGTCGTAATGCCAGATGTTGAAGATCCTTCTCAATTCGCAAGTTTATTAACTGCGATACAGCAACAAGGCGACGCCATTACCAGGTTAATCAAATCGTTAAATTTCCGAAGTGAACCTTGTACAGCAATTCATGGTGTCCAATTTGCCAAATATGATGAATCTGCTGAAAACTTTGACGATTATGTGGATCGTTTGCATGCTTTTTTCCAAATTCAAAATGTGCCGGAAAGTTCGCGTGTGCAAGCATTGATTTCGGTGTTACCTCCGAAACTGTTTACTTTGTTAAAATCGTTGATTTACCCCGATACTTATGATAAGAAAAGTTTCAATGAACTTAAAAATACGTTGAAAAAACACTTAAGCCCTGTTTCGTTGATAATTCCCAGCAGATACGCATTCCTCACTAGATCTCAAAGAGAAGGAGAATCAGTTGCTACATACATATCAGCTGCAAACTGCAAATACAACAAAACTATGCTAAATATTATGCTTCGTGATATCTTCGTAGTTGGATTACATTCTCGACAAATGGTCGATCGACTTTTAGAGGAAGTTGATATTGACCTAGAGAAGACCATTGCTATCGCTTCAACTATTGAAAAAGCAAGTGAAGGATCGTCCGAGCTTAATAATAGTTCGCAAAAATCTACTTCATCGTCGAGTATTAGTGTAAATAAATTAGTGAAATGTTCGCGCGAACAAAATAATAATTATAAACCTAAATCAAATGAATCTAGTGCTAATAGTGCTGTGAAGTGTTTCAAGTGCGGTTGTAACAGTCATAAATCCCCACAATGTCGTACTAAAAATCTTAAATGCAGTAAATGTGATCATGAAGGTCATGTTGATTCAGTTTGCCGCAATCTTAATCCTCAACAGCAATCTTTGAACAAAGAGAAGTCTAAAAAATCTTGTTCGTATTGTAAGCGAATTGGTCATACCGAAACGGTTTGTCGCAAGAAAAAACATAACCAAAAGGTAAATTTATTAGAATATGATGACCGCAAATGCCCGGACGAAAACGTTTTTCCATTATGACAATTAAACTGCGACGAGGAAGACGACAAGCCAATTCTCTTAAACGTTAATCTCAACGGTTTTACTACATCGATGCAAATGGACAGTGGCAGTCGTAAAACCCTTGTCGAACTCAAAATCTATGAAAAAATTCCTCAAAAACTGGTATTATACCAAACTAATGCAGTTTTTAAAGCATATTCTGGTGATATTGTGAACCCGCTGGGTAGTGCAACCACTCGAGTAACGTTTAACGGTGAAACAAAGAATTTATAGTTTTATGTCATATCAAATAGTAAGCAATCAATTTTTGGTCGTGAGTGGATGAAAAAACTTGGCATAAAATATAACCATTGTGATCAAGAAATTAATTGATATTAATGATGATGATCGCGTTTCTAAAGCTAAAAACATCGCGTTAAAATATAAACAAATTTTTAATCGTGAAATTGGTGTCGCGAAGAATTTCTTGTGCTCAATTAAACCGAAAGAAAATGTGCAGCCTGTATTTAAAAAGGCTCGCCCCCTTCCTTTATCTATTAAACCGCGCGTTGACGAAGAAATTTCCCGTCTACTTCGCGAAGGCATTGTTAAAAGCGTGGATACATCAGATTGGGCATCACCTATTGTCCCTGTTATGAAACCAAATTTGTGTCACATCACAGGAGATTATAGTTCTATGGTTAATCTAGCTATTAAAACTACGCAGCATCCATTTCCGGGTTTTGAGTCCGTTTTTGCAAGTTTAAGCGGTGGAACTCGTTTTACTACGCTCGATGTACAATCTGCGTTCCTACATATTCCGGTTTATGAACCCACATCCCATATGCTTACATTAAACACTTATCGAGGATTGATCCGACCTTTACGCTTGATGTTCGGGGTAAGTTCAGCGCCAGCTATTTGGCAAAAGTATATCGAATCGGTTTTAAATGGTGCCAGATGCGTCGTTGTACATAATGATATAATTGTAACCAGTAAAAATGACGAAGAACATTTTCAGCGTTTAGAAAATATGTTTCGGTTATGTGCTGAAAATGGAATTCATCTTAACGCAGATAAATGCAGATTTTTCAAAAAGGAGGTGAAATTCCTTAGATACCGAATCGATGCCATTAGCATCCATAAAACGCAAGAAAAGGTAGACGCTATTTTAAATACTGCTGCTCCGCGCAATGTTACTGATGTTAAAGCTTTTATGGGCTTAATCACCTTTTACGCCAAGTTCTGTCCACATTTTTTGTCGACCATAGCTAATCCTTTCTATAAGCTTCTTTGCAAAAATCAGCGTTTTGTTTGGGATAAACGATACCAAGAAAGTTTCGATGAAATTAAGAAAGAACTCTCATCAGATAGAGTTCTTGTTCATTACAATCCGTCATTACCTGTAATTTTAGCCGTTGATGCAAGCCCCTTTGACTTTAGGTGCTGTTCTTCCACATTTAATTGAAGGCTAAGAACGACCGATTGCTTATGTTTTGCACTCTTTAACGCCAGCAGAGAAAAATTATGCCCAAATCGATAAAGAAGCCCTTGCCATAGTATGGGCTGTGAAAAAATTTTATAATTACCTATATGGAAAGCGTTTTACATTACTCACGGACCATCAACCATTATCGCATATTTTTGGCCCAAAAAAGAATTTACCTGTATTAAGTGCAACGCGAATGCTGCATTATGCCTTACAATTACAGGTATTTCAATTCGATATCCGTTACCGTAAATCAGAACTTCATGGGAACGCAGATGGTTTGTCTAAACTCCCGCTGATATTGAGAATTTAGCTCGGAATTGCCCAGAATTCATTCAAACCGCTCGAGAACCCTCAAAACTTCCAGTTCATTTCTGGGAACTGCCCTCAGCTCCCTGGGAGCGAATCCATATCGACCACGCTGGTCCATTTTATGGTCATACCTACCTTATTATTGTAGATGCAATGACAAAATGGCCCGAGGTGTTTTATGTTAAAAATACGTCATCTGCTGTTACAATAAGTAAACTTGAAAAATTGTTTGCTCGTTTCAGCTTGCCCAAAACTATCGTTTCGGATAACGGGTCTTCTTTCACAAGTGCCGAATTCCAAACATTTCGTTAAAACTATGGTATAATTCATAAAACCTGCGCACCTTACCACCCGTCAACCAACAGTTTAGCTGAAAGGTTCGTTTTTACCTTAAAATCAGCACTTTGAGCAGAAAAGCATACTCGGGGAACAATTAAGCAGAAAATAAATAAATTTCTTTTCTCATATCGAAGAGCGCCGCAAACATCAATAAACGCCTCTCCCGCAAGTTTGATGTTTGGTTGTGAAATTCGCTTGCGTCTCCATACTTTTCGTCCAAGCTTATCCGAAACAGTGACTAAAAATACCTTTCGAGATCGGGTTGAGATTCCAATTCAAAATTTTAAAATTGGAGATAAAGTTGCTGCACGCAACTACCGTTCACCTAACGCTAAATGGGAATATAAACGTATTATTTCTACTGATGGTACACGTTCGTGCATAGTGGAAGTCAATGGTAACTTATGGAGACAGAATTGTGACCAACTTCGTAAAATTGGCGATCAGGTTCAACCTTGGTCGTGAGAAAATTTTTCAGCTCCTTGTGAGCTCCCAAAAACTTCTCCTGTTCAAACACCTACACAGGAAAATTTGAGTCAACCTTCAGAGCCTAGCTTCTCCTACATTACCTGTCTCAACTCCTTGCGAGGTAACTCCAACATCTGACCTCGCCCCAACAGTTCGTTGTTCAGAATGGACAAAGCGACCCCCTGTTTAGTCAAAAGATTACGTTTAGTTTAATCTATAATTTACTACGATTTTTCATTATATCTTATACGCATCTATTTCATTTTTTTTTTCATTCCTTTTTTCATATTATTGTTTATTGTCTAACTTTAATATTGTTGAAAATTTTCATTTTTTTTTTTTTTGTGAGAAGGGAGGAAGTTGTAATATCTGTTTTGCATCCACTAGAGGGCGCGTTTCATGTACAATGAAAGAGAATCATGTACTCAGTTTTTGGAATGTTGTAGAGATGAATTTTGATATAAACGAGTTATGAAGTACACGTTATTATTATTTAATAATTTACAAAAGACATAACACTGTTGACCGCGCATTTTAAACACAAGGGAAATAGTAATTGTTCATTTTTATTTATTTTTACTTTAACTGGAAGTAGGAGAATGTATAAGTTACGCTGAGCCAAAATTTTACATTTTATAATTCCGAACCATTGGTCATCATACTGATCTGGACTTACAATTTTAGTTGGATAACTAATGCGATAATTATCGTAATTCATAACCGTTGGGTATAGGGAGCATACGTCAACGTATTTAATTTTACCATTTACACCATCGCACGTACGTTTTAATTTAAACGCTTCAGTACGACCACCGAAGAACGCGTTGCGAGGATTTAGAGGGTTGTTAAGTTGGACTTGGTTTTTCTTAGATTCCCTTCACATTTTTGACTGAGCTCACTGACACTCCCAGACTTCAATTACACTGTAGCCTGCTTTAACTAATTGATTTGTACGATCGAGAGTTTTTTGGTACAAATCACCCATATTATATTTATTTACATTATTTACAGTATTTTTTATGAGCGGAGACGAATAAAATTAACACATAATAAACGATAAAAAGATTGTGCATGTATTTTAATAAGAAGAACAGCATGAGATCGAATGACTGACTAAAAACGCGTGTTTTACATAAGCAACAATCGATGGAATTTAAAAGTAAACGATGATTCTAGAAGTAAAAGATTAAACTAGAATATTCTAGAATATACTGTCTGGATTCGCGTTTGTAGAAAGCCAACAAACAAAAATTATTTTTAAAAATAAAACCTGCCTAAAAATCCAATACATCAACATTTCCCCCCAAACGCGGAATCCAGCAAAGATAAAAAATTACATAGAAAGGACAAATATATAAAATTTAAAAAAACGACTAATAAAAAAAACAACAAAATAACACATTCAATATAAGGAACACATTGAGTACATTTGATATAAAATTCAACATGAATAAAAACATGAATTGAGATATATTAGCATAAAAAAAACACATAAATTTGAGAATTCAAGAAAACATATTGAATACATGTACCACAGCACAAAAATATTATATCACTCCAATCCTAGCATTTTTATAAATTTCTGAAATAACGCTAAAGAGACACTTTTAGTAAAAACATCAGCCAATTGTTTGTTTGATTCTATATAACTTACATTAACAACACCATTTAGAACAAGATCTTTTAAAAAACAATATTTGACATCTAAGTGTTTGGTTCGTTTTAGATTACCAGGATTCTTTAGAATATTAATTACACTCAAATTATCTTCATATAGTACAGGTTTATTTATTAACGAAATACCTAATTCCAATAAAATTTTATTTAACCACAATACTTCAGTAGCACATTCTACTAAGGCTATAAACTCAGCCTCTGTTGTAGACAAAGTAACTAAAGACTGTTTATGACTACGCCAATAAATAAGGCTATCGAATAATTTGATACATATACCTGAAATAGATTTACGACTTTCCGGGCAATTAGCCCAATCGGCATCAGCATAACAGTGCAAAGATGGAGCAACGGAACAATCCAAAGTAAGACAAAGACTAGAAGTACACTTTAAGTATTTCAAAACGCGAAGCAAATGAGAAAAATGCGTATCACCTGCCGCCTCCTGAAACTGGCTAAAGTAACTCACGGAGTAGCAAACATCTGGCCTACTTCCTAACATGATATACATAAGACAACCTAAAAGTTGTTTATATGGCGTTTTAGTAAACTTATTTTTATCTAATTCTCTATATAAAACTAAATTTTTCTCCATAGGACTAGAAACACAACGTAGGTCATCGTTAAGACCAAATTTATCACATGTTCTCAAAATTAAACTAGATTGATGGAACACAACAGTACTATTAACACGATTATAAGTAACATTTATGCCTAAAAAATTCTTAATTTCTCCCAAGTCCTTCAATTCAAATCTATCTGCAAGATCTAATTTAATTCTTTCTAACATATCAATAGTTGCTGAAGCAATCACAATATCATCAACATATACAATTAAATAAGTAGAATCTCTAAAATACAAACAATCATCATTCAAAGACCTTTTAAAATTTAGTGACATTAAAAACTTATCTAAACATTCATTCCAGGCCCTTGGTGCCTGTCGCAGGCCATAAATAGCTTTATTTAATTGACACACAATTTTTTCTCCATCATAACTACAATCAGACCCTTCTGGAATCTCCATAAAAATAGGGTCATTTAACTTACCGTATAAAAAGGCTTTCTTAATGTCTAAATGATGAACATGATACTTACGATGTGCAGCAACCGACAACACTACTCTAATTGTTTCTACCTTTGCCACAGGTGCGTAAATTTCTGCCAATTCTTCTGATGAGTGAGTTACCTGATAACCTCTAGCAACTAAACGAGCGCGATACTGCGCATCTGGAGATGAACTTTTCAACTTAAAAACCCACCGACTATCGATTACTGGTTGATTGTCAGGCCGAGGAACATATGTCCAAACCTCGCGTTCCTCCATACACTTGAGTTCATCTGAAATTGCCTCCTTCCATTTTGGCCATTTTTCCGATTGCTGAGCTTCAATAAAACTCTCAGGTTCTCCTCCTACCTCCAAAGCCATAACGCCAAGAACATAGCCCATATTGCTGAATCCAGTCACTGGAACATTTTCTATATTCCCTAAATCAAGCTCCCTACATTGTTCCAAATCATCATCATCACTAAAAATATGCGGTTTTTCATTAAAAGTGACATCACGCGAGAGATAAAGTCTATTATTCGCCAAATCCAACAAACGATAACCTCCAGGTGAGTAGCCGACAAACTTTAAACGAACTCCCTTTTCACCAAACTTTGAATCTAACTTTTCCTTGAGCATGTAAGCATCGACACCAAAAATACGCAAACGAGAATAATCTACAGATTTTTTAAACCATAAAACCGCCGGAACAATTCCCCCCACAGTAGGACAACGATTAATAGTATAAGCCGCATACAAAATAGCATCACTCCAACATTTCTTCGGCAATGAGCTGCCAATTAACGCAGCACGGGCACGCTCTACTAGTGACCTGTTCATAAGCTCAGCACGTCCATTTTGTTGAGGACAACCCGGAGTAGTGGTACCCCTAACAATACCCTGACTATGACAAAAGGCAATCATTTCTTTACTTACATATTCACCCCCATTATCTGAACGCAATTCCCGTATATTTCTGACAAACCTATTCGTAACCTCAGCATGATACTCTTTAAATTTACTAAACAGTTCATCTTTACTAGACATCGTGTAAACATATACAAAATGAGTATGATCATCTAAAAAAGTTGCAAAATAACGTTTACCATCACGACTAATTGGAGTAATCGGCCCACACACATCAGAATGAACTAAATCTAAAGGAAACTCAGCTCTCACCGGATTATCGCTATAGGGTTCACGATGATGTTTTGCACGTACACAGCAATCACATAATTCCCTACCTAACGCAGACTTATCAATTTCTAAATTTAATTTTTGTAAATCTTTAAAATTTAGATGAGCTAGGCGCTTATGCCACAAAACGTTATTCCTAATTTTTAGCGCCTCTGATTGCGTAATATTAACTGAGCCTCTATTTAAGGACACATTAAAAATCACAGGATATAAATCATTTACCATATTAGTTTGAAATAATAATTTAAAATTCTTATCATATACCTTGACTACATCATTTTCAAATAAACACTTAATACCAGCATTAGTGAGAGCCGACACTGATAACAAATTGACAGACGCATCTTTAGAATAAAAAACATTCTTAATTACAATCGAAATACCATTAATCGAAACATCAATATTACCAATCTTCGTGGCCGATATCTGCTCACCCGATTTAGCTACTCCAACTATATAAGGTTTTTTAAGAACAACACTTTCAGTAAAAAATGCATCAGAATTGACTAAATGACGCCAACAACCAGAATCCAAGAAAAAATTAATCTTATTATCGCATGAAACGCCGTTGCACGAGCCAGAAAAACACATAAACGCCACAGATTTTGAATTATTTCCCTCATCCGCCAAAACACTACCTGCCGATGCCGAATTCGAAATCATGCTTGCCTTACACTCACGAGAATAATGGCCCATTTTATTACACTTATAACATTTAACTAAATTCTTATTGAATTTTGATCTATTATTATTAAAATTGTTACCACGATTAGAATTTTCATTAAATTGACTAGAATTAAATTAACTAGATCGATTTCTACAAAAACGTGAAATATGGCCATTACCATGACATTTAAAACATTTAATTACCCTATTATTATTATTACTATGATTAGAATTGTTGTTATTTTTTACTAACATACTAAATTATTCAGGTACTTGAGCAGATGATGACAATAATGATACCATTTCTTCCACAGCTAAAAGCGAATTCTTGACAAACTACAACGTGATATTTTCTTCTTTACTCGACGAAATTATTTGTTTCTGGGTATCGAACTCCGAAGGCAGCGACATCAATAAATAATTCACAGCATCCAACTTATCAATCTTCCCTCCAAATCTCCTCAACTCCATAAGGATGTTACCAAAATTTTGAAAGTGAACGACCAATTTTTCTCCAGGCTTCGGCCGAATCGACGATAACTTAGTACGGAGGTGAAGCTTACTCACCACAGTAGTCTTTAAGAACGTGTTATCCAATTTATGAATTACTGACCTTGCGAAAGTTTCATCAGCACAATATGAAAAATGGCTATCACTCAAGTTTTGAGAAATTAACGTCATCGCTTTGGCATTTTTTTTCATATAGTTACGCGAAGGATCCTCAGGAACATCCCGCACAATGATATCATCAACCTCGTGTAACGACATAATTATCTGCATCCGCTGTCGCCATATTTCGTAGTTTCTTCCATCAAAAGGATTTATTTTTGAAAAACTCGACGCACTATTATCAGAGGCCATTATTCACCACGATTACACTACACATAAAAAAACGATCAAAAATAGGCTCTTGCCACTGGGCCCATAACCTATGAGCGGAGACGAATAAAATTAACACATAATAAACGATAAAAAGATTGTGCATGTATTTCAATAAGAAGAACAGCATGAGATCGAATGACTGACTAAAAACGCGTGTTTTACATAAGCAACAATTGATGGAATTTAAAAGTAAACGATAATTCTAGAAGTAAAAGATTAAACTAGAATATTCTAGAGTATACTGTCTGGATTCGCGTTTGTAGAAAGCCAACAAACAAAAATTATTTTTAAAAATAAAACCTGCCTAAAAATCCAATACATCAACATTTTTATCATTGCATTTGGGACACCCATGCCAAAAACAACTATGGAACTGGTATATGGTTTTAGTTCTACCGTCATAACCGTCCACTTTTATCACAAGAATTTCAACTTCCCCTCCATTAAGAGCGTGTTTAATATTTACATGATTTTCGAAACAGTTTAGCCATGTAATAATAGAAGATTCAGAGTATTGATTTTTAATTTCAGAATTTAATACTGCGATCGTATTAGATTTTAAATATTTAGACCCGTATATAGCCATGTATACGCTCGCGATGGTCAAATATTGGAATGGGTCAATGTTTGCAATTTCTAAGAAATCCTCCCTCAATTTCAAACACCCACATCTTAAGATATCTACATCGGAATTACAATATTCAAAAAGTTCTTTTTTTGAATCAAAGACATAATTTTCCCCCACTTTTTGATTATGCCATTCTATAAATTTTGTCCTTTCAGGCACCTTGAAACGGTCAGAACAGTAGAACTTCTTATCAGAAATTGGGCCTACATAATTTTCATTTTCTTTGGTGTTAAGTAAGTGGGGAAAATATCCTTTTTTCAATTCATCGAGTCCGAAAGTTTTAGGGAAAGCCGAAAGAGGGTACTGAACGAAATTATGACTATCTATAATTTTTAGTCGGAGATTAGAAATTTCCAAAAGCATTAATTTACTTCTATTCTAGATAGTGTCGGGCTTAATGGTGTTTTCGACACAATACTTCATGATTTCTTTTAAGCGGTATTTTAAAATCGTGATGACGCATTGTTAACTAGACTAAGTGACGAGAACCTATTTCGCGAATATTTACATACTTGGTCAAGTTTAAACGTTCATGTGGTACTTCGAATGATTCATCATCAAAATTTAATAAACCCCCACCAATATACGAATTATCTACACAACCATCATTATTCAAACTTACATTTAAGTCAGATTCCGATTCAGAGTTCGAGTCTGAAGAGTCAAAATCCAAATTATTACTATTATTATTATTATTATTATTATTATTATTATTATTATTATTATTATTTTCTACATCATTATCATCATCATTATCAGAACTATCAGATCATAGTCGTTGGAATCAGAGTCTGAGTCAGAGTTAAAGTCTGAGTCGTCCGAGTCAGATTTGGAGTCTGAATAATCTACTAACTTAATTTTACTTATAATAGGAATAAAAGATTCGTGTTTATCATCGCTTAGTTTTAAATCGCGACATAATATATTATATGTAGTAACAGTTGGGGGACTTTCTCTTACATTAATACCACGACTTAGAAATAATTCCTCTAAAAAAGGACATATCACTTTTTCTGTAGTACCATAGTCAATATACCCGGGTCTAACAATGGAATGGTCAGAACTGTCCATCGCCAAGTTCTTTAGTAGGTAGCCTATCTTGTAGTACTCGAGGAGTAAACCAACGCGCCATATTCAGTTTCTCGGAAACGAAGCTTATTTGGAGAAGCAGGGTTGCCAAATGTTGAAAATCAAAAATTTTAAATTCGCTAAGGATTTTAATTTCAGAGCTAGATAATAATTGTAATTGCTCCCGATATTCGTTATGAATGGCCACTCTTTTAATTCTTTCTCAGTTTTCCAATAAGCTACTGAACATGTCGATTAAACTATTCCATCTGGTATCAACCTATGCAAAGAATTAATTTCACTATGAACTGATAACTGTTATTACAAAGATAAAGAATTCAAAATTATGAAACTATTACTCACATATTGCGCCAATTTGACTGGCTTCCTTTGGCCTTCTTCCAAAAGTAAATTATATTCGAGATCAAGAATTCTTGTAGCTTTGGGACTATGGTGAAAAAAAGTCACAAGTGCTCACAATCACTTCTTTTATAGCAGGACTGCTACAATGCACAATACTGTTCTTGACAACTAAATTCAATGAATGGGCAAAGCATGGAAAATGTTTGATCGATTCTGGCAGTAATTCTACAGTGGCTTTCATATTGGCAGCGTTATCAGTCACCAGAGCTTTTGTTTTTTCGTAAATGTTCCACTCAGTGAGACAGTTTTTAATCAATTGACTTAATGTTTCGGCTTTTTCATCTTTGATGATTGAAATTACAGCCAAAGCAGCTGAGTATAGTTTTGGTGGTATGTTTACAGACGCCATGTCTTCATCCATAAAGAAATAAACAGTAATAGCCAAAAAACTCTTATTTGAGACAGATGTCCAGGTGTCAGTAGTAATACTGACAGATGTAGTAAGCATAAGAAGATTTTTCAAGTGCTCTTTTGCTTCCAAGTGTAGAGCAGGCAAAAGTTTTGTAGTCAACTTTTTTCGTGAAATCATCTGGTATCGTGGATTTAGGGCGTGTACCAGTCTTCTAAATCCAGTATTTTCCACAACACTCAGTGGCTGATAAAGCCACTAAACGATCGAGTTTCAATCTCTGAGGCGACTTTTTTGGGTAAGGAATAATGGATTTCAAATTCGATGTGATTTGATTCTTTGGATTCGGCTCCGGAAGAGATTCTAAAAATATAAATTACTGATTAAAATCACCAGATCGTTGTTTTTTCAATAAAAAAAAAAAATCATAAATAAAAAACTTACTCAAATCCTTTTTGATCAAATTTCCTTCCTTTATAGTCTCTAGAGTGGTACTCTTGAATATGCTTTGAACGCAAGTGATTAAATAAATTAGTTGTATTTCCACAGTATTTGTAATTCTTCTTGATAACACATAGTTTACATTTGTAGTGTTTATCACCGACCATATCAAAATATTTCCATGCCGGACTACGATCTTCAAGAACTACATCTTTGCTCTGTTCGTCACTGTACAAAAATTAACCAAAATTAAATCAAAAAATTTGAAAATTTATGAAACTAGAAGATACTAGAGTATCTTAAAAGTGGACTTTACTAATTATACTATTATAAAGAATGTTATTAGAATAATTTATTTTTTTACCAGAATAAAATTTTTTTATAAAATTCAAAAGTTTTACCAACTCCACTTAACCTAAATTTTACCAAGTATCATACAAAATATGACCTCGCGTAATTTATCTTCTTATTAACCAAAACTTGGAATCATGTGAGGTAAGGTCATTTCAAGTTCAAAAAGCTCTAAAAAACAATATTTCAGACAATGGAACCAAAAAATCTCAAATCATGTCTCCTCACGCCACGTCACGCTTGATCACCCACAAAAACTAATTAGCATTAAAACATCACCATGCTTATCCTTCCACCAACTTTGAACTCAATCCATCAAGTATTATTTCAGTTATCGTGGGAGAATGGAAAAACCTCAACGAATACCTCCTCACGTAAAACTCACGTGCGACCACCTCATAAAACTAATAATCTCTCAAACTATTCTACCCCCAACTTCTTTTATCTTTTAATCATTCTGTTCAATTTTTCCCAACTTATCATGAGAACACAAAAAAGCTCAACTCACGCCTTCTCACGCCAACTCATATCCCATCATCCTCAAACATTAATTGGCTTTAATGATCACTAACCTTACCCTTCTTCCATCTTTCAATTCAATCTATCAACTTTTATCTTAGCTATTGCGCGAGAACCAAAAAAAAACCTCAACTCACGCCTCCTCACGCAAACTCACGTCCGATCACGTCCAAAAACTAATCAGCTTCAGATTACCACCCCACCCTCCTTCCGACTTTCAACTCGATCCGTCAACTTTTACTCAAATTATCGCGCGAGAACCAGAAAACCTTGACACACGCCTCCTTACGCCAAGTCACGTCCGATCACGTCCAAAAACTAAACAGCTCGAGAACTCAACTACCCCAACCCTTCCTCCAAATTTGGTTTCGATTCGATCACTTCTACTTGAGTTATCGCGCGAGAACGCGAAAAAATCACTAAAATAACGATTTCGTTTGCGAATGATTCATTTGAAAACAATCATTTCGAACGAATCGATCACAAATTAACTTTTATTCGAAAAACCACTAAAATAATGATTTCGTTCGCGAATAATTTGATTAACGTCATGTCATGCAGGCTCACGTTCGATCATCTTTACACTAGATCCGTGAAAATGTACTCCACTTATCATGCAGGAACTAAAAAACCTCCACTCACGCCCCGTCACGTCAACTCACGTTCCCTCAAATCACATACTACTCACTTAGTTCTACTCTAGTTATCGCGCGAGAACAAAAAAAACCTCAACTCACGTTGTCTCACGTCTAAAAATCTCACGTGAAGCCTCCTCACGCTACCTCACGTCCAATCACCTCCAGAAAATAATCAGTTCTGAAACTTCACTAGCTCCACTCTTTTAATAAATTTCAACTCCATCAATAAAGTTCTACTCGAGCTATCACGCGAGAACTAGAAACCTCTACTCACGCCTCCTCACGCCAATTCACGTCTCATAATGCTAGAAAATTAATCAGCTTCAAAAGTCACTGCATTTACCACTCTTCCAATTTTCAATTCTCTCCATCACATTGCCCCCTAATTACCACTCGAGAACCAAAAAAACTTCAACTCACGCTTCATCACGTCACCTCACGTTTAATCATCTCCAAAAACTAATTAGTTCTGAAGCTCCACTACTCCTACCCTTCTTCCAACTTTCAATCCGATTCATCATGTTTTACACGAGTTATCGCGCAACAACTAAAAACCTCGACTCACGCCTCCTCACGCTAACTCACGTCCGATCACCTCCAAAAACTAATCAGCTTGAGAGCTCAACTACCCCCACCGTCCATAAAACTTTCAACTCGATCCGTCATGTTTTACTCGAGTTATCGCGCGACAACCGAAAACCTCGACTCACGCCTCCTCACGCTAACTCACGTCCGATCACCTCCAAAAACTAATCAGCTCGAGAACTTAACTACCCCCACCCTTCATCCAACTTTCATTTCGATCCGTCAAGTTTTACTCAAGTTATCGCGCGACAACCAGAAAACCTTGACTCACGCCTCCTCACGCCCTCACGTCCGATCACATCCAAAAACTAATCAGCTCGAGAACATGACTACCCTCACCCTTCCTCAAAATTTGGTTTCGATCCGATCACTTTTACTCCAGATATCGCGCGACAAAGAAAAATTTGGTGCAAGAAACAAACAAACAAAAAAAAAACAAATAAACATACTAAGAAACCCGAGTGAACGCAATAGCGGACATTACTTGAATAGTAAAGTCCGCTAAAAAAGTAAAAAAACTAGGAACTCACTTTTGTGGAGTGAATAGGACTACGTTTCCATCGTTTCCTTCAGTTTCTTTATTTGGAATGAATTTAGTTATTTGGGTGTTCTGTTGTACTCCAACATCATTTCGGAGAGTAACCTCATGAGTTTCTTTCGTTCCATTTTCCTTACTGAGCAAAATTCAAAAATAGATACGATTTTTTTGTACAATTAGAATAAATTGATAATCTTATCAAGATAATAGAAATAAAAACACACCCGTTCGCGTTCCCATTTGAAGACTTCGTGCATGATGAATTATTTTCATAATCATTTTCAAAATCAGAATCATCAATGGAATCAGGTTCATCTACATAATCCGATTCTTCCTCCTCGTGTTCAGTTCCCAAACATATAACACTTTCTTCAAACTTAGATTTTGTCTCTTTTTTTTCTTCATTTGAGTTGTACTCGTATAAGTTGGGGCCCCAGATGCACTCAAACTTCCATATTCAGTTCCTAATTAAAATTATTCAAATTACTATCGAAAAAATGAATAGTAACACTAACAGAGGTATAATACTTACATTTTCTTTTAAAGAACCGAGAAATCGATGACATTTTTATTTTTAATGAAAAACACTTAAAACCAACACATTTCTGTTTCCTTTTCTAGAATTTTCGGAAAGATGTAAAATTCAAAGATATATGAGAATATGAAAATCACTATTTATTTATTTTTCATTGTTCATTCGGTCTTTGGCGGCAAATTTGCAAATTACATTATTACAAAATGAAATTCATTCAATTTTCTTCTATTTTTGACTTTTTACTTGTTCGTTTCATCCATCATCAAAGAAAAATTATTAATAAAATACTAGCAATAACGTAACAACTACAAATTCAAACACTTGCAAAAAAAGTGAAAAAATAATCGATTATGCGATTATTTCTGCAAAATAACCGATTAATCGACGATCGATTATTCTGAAATAATAATCGATCGTCGATTATTTTTCACGTCGATTACTCGATTATTCCAACACTAGCTGTAGGAAATTTCATGAATCTTCCATATCTCATCACTAAATCGGCCTAGAATGGTCAAACTTCATGTGTAGGATTAGTTAGTAACCAGGATATGCCCTCTTGAATTTGAGTCAAAATGGATCCAAAATAGCGGATTATCAAAATTTTAAGATAATTTGAGGACCCTCAAATAGTTATAATTTGAGAAATATATGTTCACATGATTATTTCTTGGCCAGGAATACTACATTTGTGCTAAATTCAACTTCTTAAGTATTTTTGGAAAGGATAGAGTAGGGGTTTTCAGACTCTGTATTGGGTGTGGCCTGTAGTCATGAATGGTTAAGCAAGGTTATTACTAAGTCAAAACAAGCTCTAGTTAAAAACTCAGCTCCAGTAATGTGGTATGGCTGCTTACGTTTTTTTTTTTTTCTAATATCCAGTGTGTTTTGTGTATTAAATGTCCTCACCGCGAAAAAAAGAATGTCCGTTATCCAGTGTAACAGTGTGTTTTGCGTATTTAAATGCCTTCACCGCGAAAAAAAGGTATTGGGCGCAACTCACGAGTTAACCATCGAGTTGCACCTTATAAAAGAAAACTTGATGAAGCTTCAGGTAGTGCTATACCTAACCATAACATTACAGTAATAACCCGAATTTCTTCATCACAAGGATAATAACGATTTACATCGCTTCCCTTCACAGATAATCATACTTTATGCATTCCAATTTCTTATAATTTCTATAATACGTTAGGTGAAATAAGGAAATTATTGAACAATATGTTTTTTCCTGTACAAAACGTGCCTATAACTTGCAACCCATCCGTAGGACGGGTATTCCTGGCTTGTAATCTCTATAAAATCGCTTATTCGCTCAGTTTTCGTTAATGTAGGTAGTGAAAGGTTCTAGATTCTGCCGATTGGGCAATAGCATAATTTGCAAATTATAATTAGTGTATGTTAAGAACTCAGCTCCTGTTATATGGCAAGATTGATTATTATTGTTTTGTTTTTTTTAATTCAATTTGTTCATTTTTAATGATACAATTGTAGGCAATATCAAGATTATTGGAAAAGCTGTGATGCAGAGCAACTCCATAAAATTGATTCTGCGATTGAAAATATCATGTTTATATTGAGAAACGTATATACCAACTGCCTCATGGATGTTTCTATGTCCTATTTAAGTCGTAAAGTTACTTCACCAATTTGGCAAAGTGTCCACAAAACATTACAAAATCTCATCAAAATTTCAAGCATTTTGGACACTAGCAATTGGACATTGGGAACATATCCTTTGATCTTTATTCGTAATGCATTGGTCACTATGAACACATGTATTTCGTTTTGATGAATAAAATGTGTGATGATGATTGAAAATATTGCACTTTTCTGGCCAACGCATGTGTTGAATTTGAAAGTGATGGGCACACATCTAAAATGTATGAGTTAAGTCCCGCCTATTTTTTATTATTTCTTTTTTTTTTCGAAAGAATTATTATTTTTTTGTTGATCAAAAGAAGTAGATATACAGTTAAATAAAAGTTCTGGCAAAAAGTTGCAATCGGTGTATAAAGTAGCCGCAGGCGGCCTTTAACGTAACATAATTCACAACCTAAAAAATAAAATTTACCCTAATCAAGAAGTGCTTGTCTAATACTTGTGCCATTTTTACTTAATAGCTCTGAAGTGAATAACATTGAGATGTTGGAGCACACAAAATCTCAAGTCTGTATGGTTTTTAGGTGAGGAGAAATTTTAGGAATAGGGAATTGAAATACTAATCAACGTAATTGTCCTTTAAAGTAATCATATTTGAAGGATTAAAATTTCAAGTATAGATTGTTCGAAGTATGAAGTAGGTTGGTATTGCAAATACGATCACATGCGCAAACTATTGAGGTTAAAAATGAGAAGAGTGGCTTTTTCAAGTATGTTAGACCTATAGGAGCTAAATAGACGTTGTAAAACAGTTACAGTTGTTTTTTTTTCTATTTTTCAATTCTTGATATATCACTTGACTACATATACACGAAATCGGCACTGAGTATTAATAAATATCTAGAAGAATTTCCTGGTTTGATTCACTTTATTTACATCGATCGCACTACTCACCGTTTTCTCGCACCTGATTTGGAGTTCTCCTCTCAAGAAACAGTTCAGCTAACCCGTAAAAAGGTAATTGATTTTCAGCCTTTGTAGTCATACCACGTTGTATTCCACTTACGCGTAGTGTGCATAGCGCAGCAATTTTATGAAATGATTAAAATGAGAATCATGAAACGTATCAGGAAACGATTGAAATTTTGAGTAGATAAATTATGGTCTCTTGTTCCTACAAAATTTGAATACTAACTAGAAGATACTAGAGTATCTAAAAAGCAGGCATCATTAATTAGTAATTATACTGTTTTAGAGAATGTTATTAGAATTATTTGATTTTTTACCAGGATAAAATTTTTTTATAAAATTCAAAAGTTCTACCAACTCCACTTATCCTAAATTTTATCAAATATCACACAAAACATAACCTCTCGTAATTTATCTTCTTATAACCCCAAAACTTAGAATGGTGTGAGATCAGGTCATTTTAAGTTCATACAGCTCGAAAAAACAATGATATTTCAGGCAGTTTCTTTAAAAAAGCGCAACCTCACGTCAGGTTATATTTCCTCACATTCGAGGATGGCAAACTCTTCTTCTTATCCCCCTTCTTCGCTTCGGAGGCTGACTATGTTCGTTTTTAAAATTCATATTTTGAATTATAAATTAAAATTACGTGACGTCACGTTACCTTGTGTTCCATCGACTTCAAAAATCAATCAACTTTAGAAACGTACTCATTCGATCACTCCCTAAAATTTCGAGTTAATCTGTCAAGTTTTACTCTGGTTATAGTGAAAGAATTAAAGTTTACAAAAAAACGTGACCTCACGTTGAATCACCCTTCCTCAAGTTGTAAAACTAATGATCATTAATTGCTGAAAGTCTATGTACTCTATCTATACCTAATTTTATGTCGATCGCTCTCGACTCAGGCTGTGTCACATCACGCCAACTCACATCCAGGAAATACTTAATTCCAAGACTAGTACGCCTACTCTTTCAGCCATCCGCACCACATTCTGATAAATTATTGATACAGGAGGAAAAAATGTGACCTGGTTTCCATTCGATCACTCCTACTCGAGTTATCGCGCGAGAACGCAAAGAAAAAGAAGAAAGAAAGAAACTAAGAAACTGAGTGAACACAATAGCGGATTTACTTTGAAATTTAGGTCCGCTAAAAAGAATGGAATATGTTCAGTTTTATTGATATAATGTTACATTGATACTTTGTGACGCTTGTGTTTGATGTTGTCGGATGTTATGACCAAAAATCCTAAAGGATAAAATCAGCGCATTCCAATTTCTTATAATTTCTGTAATGATAAGTACCCCATCGCGCCACACTCATTGTACGAGAACTTTTCTATGATGTTCCTCGTTACGTTGCTGCCATATTCATATACGGCGCAGCGTAACGACGTCTTATCTCGCAACGCGTTCGTTGTACTTAACTTAGACCCGTTACAAATGCCCTTTACGAACGGAGACATCACGCAATCATCTGATTGTGTGATTCGCCGATCGTCACAATCGACGGGTCTCGGAAAGAGAAAAAGAAAGGAGTAATGAAGACAGAGTAATGAAATATCTATTTATTTTAAGCTAACATATTTGATGTTGTTCCAATTCTCGTTGGCATATTTCTTTTCAAGCCATTTCTTCTTCTGCATCTCTGCACTTTTTCTTCCTCTTCCCCCATGATGTAAGCCGGAGTGAATCCATAATATGCTTGTGGAGTATTATTTAGACTTATTTCGATATCTCTAATATACGTTTTCCAGCTACGATGCGAGTACTCCTATTTCATCTGCGTATTTAAGTAAATCTGTGAGCGTATCTTGTTCTCCAGCTCTCGCATCTTTCTTTCTGCTGGATTAGCTTGAGTGTGGTATGGAGTAATAAAAATTGGTATAATTTTGTATTTTTCTAAAAAATCTATCCAGATAGCGCTACGGTATTGACGTCCGTTGTCCGATAGAATTTTTTTAATTTCATGTCATTTTTCTTGCATCGATTTCACAATAGGTTCCGTGGACATCACTAACGCTCTTGACTTCAACGTTTTGATCGGTCGTAACCATACATATCCCGAAAAGCGGTCGAACATCACAAGAACTGCTTTAAATGCCCCCTTTACAGCTGGAAGTAGTCCAAAAATGTCTGTACATACTAATTCTCTAGGAAATTGAGCTAAATGTGTACCAAATTCTACTGATAACGCTACATTACCAGCCTTACAAGCTTCACACGTAATACAGCGCGAAATTTCGCGCTTTACAATTTTTTCTACATTTTTAAACCAATAGTTTCGTTTTATTATTAGAGCAGTCTTTTCCCCATCAGGATGTGAGAAAAAATCGTGGACATAAATGATAATATCGGGAATTAGAAACCATAGGCGTAGCTGGACCTTCTGAGTAGGGTGTGCCAAAAGTGCCAAAACCAAGGGAAAAAAATCTGTTGAATTCTTTTTCATTAAAAAATACAAATAGGTACTAAGTAGTAACGATCAAAACGAAAGAACAAAACAAAATCAGAAAGTAGGTACAAGCTTAAAGTTTAATAATTCTATTTTTTGGGTTTTTTTAAAATCGTCGATTACTTCTTCAATTTTCACTTTGTTGGCTTGTTCTTGTTCTACATAGGGTAGCATTAGGTTATTAAGATGGTCTTGTTTCATCGTGACTCACAGTTTCGATTTCACTTGAGTTAATTTTGAAAAGCATCTTTCACACGAGCAGCTTGTTATAGGAATTGTAGTAAATTCTTGCAGTAATCTATAAAATTCAGAGTAAGAGGCTCTCCTATTCAATACACTCAACCAGTTAATCCATATATCCAAAAGTTGTCTTGAACAAGAAGTATTTGTTGTTTTAGCTGGGCAGTTCGTATCTTTTTGAAGTAAGCTGACTTCGGCGAGAAGCCTATCCTTTGAAAATTCAAATTTTTCCGATAAAAAGCCAATTTCAGTAGAAGTTATAGTGAAGAAAATTAAACTGTTCATCGCGAGTATAATGTCAGTCGTTTCTTGAGAAAAACGCTCTTCAATTCCAGATATTAAAGAATCTAAAAACGGATAATATGTACAAATCCGCATTTCTTGTTCTTTACTTTCATGCAAGAATTGAGTTTTAGATCATAATTTATATACCTAAGAGTAATATCTTTCCTAAATTCCAGGGGCGTGCTCAGCCATTTGGGGGCCCCAGGATAAATATCTTAAAGAGGCCCCAAGAGTCCGTGGGCCCCCCCCCCCGTTAAAAATTTTTAACTTTTTTTGAGTGAATTGGAAAGCTAACCGAAGAAGCAAAAAATTTTAGTATAGAGAATTAAAATTTTTTGAATTTTGATAGGTATAACATCGATTTTTAATTAACATTAAACTATTTCATTAAACAATAATTGTTTTTGGAATTTTTTGTTTATGTTAGTCAACATCCAAGCAGCGGCGTACTAAGGACATTCTTCAGGGGGGGGGGGGGTGGGAAGAAAACAAGAAGTTGCCAACTTTTAATTTTTTTTTTTGCTCTAACGTTAAAATGTTTTGATTTCAGCAAATTGGCAATTTTTCATCGATAATACGAAATTAGTATTTAAAAAAATGTATCATCTTGGTAAATTTCAACGATAGGTGTAGTCCTGAATGATATTTCTTATGATGCTCGTACAACGCCTAAAAGAAAAAACAATCGAAATGTCATTCTTCACATTACTCTATTGAGAACATCATCCTACTGGTATGATGGGTAAAAATAAATACAACGCATTAAAAATTAAAAATAATGTTTTAAAATCGTAACAAAAACATCGTGCGAAGCGCGAAAGAAATTTTTTCATCTTTTATACAAGTTGATAAATTATCTTCCACACATGGTTAATATTATTAAATTTTAGTATTTTAAGCTATTTTGTAATTTTTTGCCCCCTTCAAATTTTTTTAAAATCGTAAGAAATACAACGCGCGAAGCGCGAAAGAAATTTTTTCCACTTTCATATAAAAATTGGCAAGTTGGTAAATTCCAAAAGCTGGCAATTTCAATAACTGCAATACTTTGTTTAAGAAATATTTATCTGTCTTATTTTTGATACTAGGTACTTATTAGTGCTAGTGGTCAAGTTCACCAACTTTACGCTAAAACTCCAAATTTACCAACCTTTCAGAAGCCAAGGAGGAGCTCATCCCCTCCCACATCCCTCTTTTCAGTACGTTCCTGCATCCAGGCATTCTAGATATAATTTGGGTCGTTTTGGGCAATAATTGTTATTACGCCAATTTTTGGTATAGTTGTCAGGAGTAATACCACAAACAACACACTCAAACTCCCCTCATGTAGCGGTGACGTGTGGCCCCTATGGGAGTTAGAACCCCCAAAAGCTAGTTTTTGAATTTTTTCACTCACAATGACTGATACAAGTAAATTAGATATATAATTAATTAATCTACATCAAATTACCTACAAATTATGCCTAACGCATTTTTCTCTATATCATTCACCGTTCGACAACAAAATGACTTTGAAGATGGCCCATTAGGTAAAATGACTAAATTGTTGTACATTAGTGAGTTTTTTGCATTTTTCTTGGTTACAGTGCCAAATACGAAAAAATTCTTACCACACAAAATTGTTCTACACCAAATTTCTCGTAAAAATATTGCATTACATTTTTTCTACAATTCATCATAAGTTAGTGAAGAGATCTTGAAGAAGACGCATTAAGCAGCATAATGATTTATCATTTTTTGAGCATAGATTTTTGTGTTTTTCTTCCTCGTAAGGAGAGATACGAAAAAATGGCTAATAAAAAAATTATCTACATTAAATTTTCTTCAAGAAAGTTTGGTTGTTTTTTTCCTGTCTTCAAAAACTGAAGTGTAAGATTATTCAGAAACTTATATTAGCGGTTATCGAGCAGATTTTCGGGATGTTGGTCAAGAGTATAAGAGTGAACAAAATACTAAAACTCCCCATATGTAGCCGTGATGCGTAGCCCCCTACGAGGCTTTGAACCCCCTAACTCAGTTTTTTGAACTTTGCTCGCTTACAATAACTGACACAAGTAAATAAATCCTATAGCAAATTGATTTACCCTAAATTCCTATAAGAATGTTTAATCATTTTCTTTCAGCTGTTTATAAGGGTTCAAACCCCTGTGGAGGCTGAGGAAATCGGTAATATGCATTGCATACGGCCTTGTAAATTTAAAAAGTTTTTGCAAAATGTGATTTCTAATCATATGTGGTCATCATATTAAAAATTTGTAAAGCCATAAACGCCTTATTTTCGCTAGTTTTGCTAGTTTCATCACTGCTTTTAGTACAAGTAAAAATTTCCCGATGAGTGGGTACCTGCTACCAATATTAAGTATACTTAGCAGTTGAGTTGAATTGAATTTATTAAGTGCGTTAAGATAAATTTGATGAAATTTTTTTACTATTTTACGAGTATAACCTTTATTTCTACCGAATTGTACGACTTAATTACACTTCTTGTCACGCTAAAAGAGGCCCCACTCCAAAGGGGCCCACTCCTCGGGGCCCCAGGATATTATCCTGAGTCGTTACACGGTGAGCACGCCCCTGCTAAATTCCCTTTGGACCTCACATAGCCCCTTATCATGCAGCTCAGTCCATTCAAATGGCGTATTTTTATTTAATAGTGCTTGTATCGGCTTTACAATTTCAGCATAATCATTTACAAATCTAGAATAATATTGTAAATGACCCAAAATTTTCTGAATATCTTTCCAATTGAGAGGTTTTCGGAGATTTTCGAGAAAGGCTAATTTCGCTTCATCTTTCTGGATACCCAAGAGGCTGAAAATGAAACCTAAAAGTCTTGTATTTTGAGCAAAAAGCTCGGATTTACTCAAATTCAGAGTCATTCCACTTTTAAGCACTTTATCTAATACATTAAACACAAACTCTAAATGCTCATAAAAGTCGTTATGAAAAATTTTAATATCGCCTACATATGCGTGAACATATATATTTCCGATCACATTCTTGTGAAATAGCGTTGACTATTTTAATGAAAATTGAAGAGGAAACTGCTGTACCAAAAGACAATCGTTTTTCAAAGCATTCTACCATTTTGATGTATTCTGACCATACTCTTATATTATCACGAAATGTAGCACATGGGATTGGTTTTAATAGTGCTATATTCTTCGCACCTTTATTTCGAAAATCACTCATTATTATAATGAGATGATTTCCGAATATCTTTTCATCAAACTTGAAATTTTTCCTTGCCAACTCATTTGAGCCAATGCTTATTAATACATTCTCATGAACTTTTTTAATTCTTCGCGTCACCGTCGAAAAATGATGAATTGATATACACTCATGAGCCGTGTTGAACTTAGAAAATTTGCCATTAGATTGGCGCATTGGCTTGACTTTTTGAAAGTTTTTTTATTATGGCATACGCAATGGAATCGCCACATACTTGATAATTGTGAACAATGTGCATCACATTTCCAAATGACTCATCATTCATTGCTTCTTCATTATCATTTGTGGTGACCAAATTGATTTTCTAACGATCTCCATTTATTGCACATGAAAAAAACATACGCGCACCGCTTGCAAGACCATTCTTTACCAAAATTAACACATCTTCAGCAGTTCTGGCATTAGGAGATATTCCCCATCTACAATTCTCAAGAAGTTTCTCAATCAAACATTGCTTAATTTCTTCTTCTGTAAGGCGCAACTTATGGAGGGACCGCAACGACTCTAAAATTTCAGCCAATTCATCTGTGATTTTATGCTGACTGTGGACATCAGTTCTTCTTTCATTGGTTCCATGCGTAATTATATACGCGTATGCGGTTTTTGAATAATTCAATTTTCATTTCTTCCGAAATCCCTCCAAAACGAATCATTTCGTCGAAACTGTTGACAAACTCAGCCGGATTTTCATCATCTTTCTCATAAACGGGCAATAGAACATTATAATATTTGAAAATTTTCAGCTTATTACCACTTTGTACAACATTTACTGCTCTTTGATTTTCTAATGGCTGCAGCAGTTGCTGCACTACACTTTGCTGCATAGTAGGTTGCATAAGCGGTTGCATTCGAGGTACATCCCTGTTCATTCCCCACCATGATGATGATGATGATGATTGAGCTCTTTGATTTCTGGTAACTGCAAATGTTGTTGCATCACACTTGGCTGCACAGTCGTTTGTATAGGCGGTTACATTCAAGGTACATCTCTATTTGACTCATACCATGATGATTGTTGTGCCCCATGCAACATTTGACTTGCACTTAATGCTCGAATCGAAGCAGCTTCATTACTCATCCTATGATGCATCTCCATTGCATTCCCTAATACTTGATGCGACTTCTCCAGCGTCTCATTCATTTTTTCCAGCAATCGCTCGAGGTTTGACTGCCCCTGCAACATTGCTCTTCATTTCCACGAATGGTTATTGTCTCACTCAAAATGGCCGAAATGTCAGCGATAAGGAGCTAATGTGATATTTCATGAATCTCGCATATCCCCTCTTCAAATTAATCTAGAAGGTTCAAACATTGTGTGTAGATTTAATTATTGCCAGAATATGACCCTCTTGAATTTGAGTTGAAATCGATCGTAAATGGATTCCAAATAGCGTATGTCCAAACTGAGTCAAGCTTGAGAAGCCTCACACAACTAAAATTTGAGTAATATGGACTTTTTTAATTTTGGTTGACAAAAATACTGCATATTTCAGACTAAACTTCTCGGTGTTTTTAGTAGGGATAAGAGGTAATGGATATCGCCTATGAGTTTGAAAAGTTCCCTTGACAATATTACCTTTGAATATAATCAAGCCCCGATTAAAAATTAAGTTCTAATGATGCAACATGACTCATCGCGCTTTATTTCTCATTTTCAAATAATTCAAGGCTGTAGGAAGAGATACTCTGATTCAGATGTTGAAATCATGTCGAGATAAAATTGAATGA
Source organism: Phenacoccus solenopsis (assembly GCA_009761765.1). NCBI lineage: Eukaryota > Metazoa > Arthropoda > Insecta > Hemiptera > Pseudococcidae > Phenacoccus > Phenacoccus solenopsis. Next base: position 42,284,401 of record CM019756.1, on the reverse strand, counting down.
TTTAATTTTTTTTGTTACGTAGTTGTATCACAATGAAATTTATAATAAAATTTAAATTTTTCTGAAAAGGATATCGTGTAAAGTTATTGAAAAAAATATTGCAAGTCAGCTAACTAATATATTTAAAATTTGTGTAGCATCGCTGTTTCACCAGAATTGTAATTCCAACATTTTTGCAAATTTTGAGGAACCGCCGTTAATGGACATTTTGGGGTAGCGTAGCTTTCATTTAGGGATCTATAATATAAATTATGTTTTTTCAAGAAAAAAACAGCTAATGGTGGTTATTTTACGTAACTTAAGGAAAGCATAAATACTAAATTTATTATTTTACGTGTTATTTAACTTGGTAAACTTCAAGCTCCGGTCGTCACGTGTTAATACTATTTTTAATACTGAAATTTTTAGAAGTTTATTTTGGGGCCAAAATGAATAACTTGAGGGGTAGTAAGCATGAAAATTCGACATCTTGAAATATCGTGCTACTATGTAAGGGACAGTATAAACGTGTATTCGCTTTGTGTTTTTAAAACTTGATATTTAATTTTTTTCTTGTTTTTCCCCTGGTTGTTGTTAATTTTTTCCGACAAAATTAACAAGTGCTCTCGCAAATAATAACAGTTTTATGTGAATTTTAGCTATCTTATATTTTTCACAAGAAGTGTATATTTCAATTTAAAATATCACAAGCTTCAAAAATGATGTTAGCCCTTCTTATCGAGAGCACCAAAGAGCCAAATTCACGCATATCTTTGTTCAGAGTACTGAAGGCACGAATGAGGTCATGTAGAATAGTTTGCTACCCTCCTCGCGAGACAACCTAACCAAACCCAACTTTGAGGTAAGGAACATAGGTTTGAAAATTCCAACTTTAAAGGTTCGAAGAGAGGAATAAATAATAATGTAAAAATTGCAGGAATAAATCTTAACAAAAAATAAAAAAATTGAAAAATTAAAAAAAAATTGACCGCAAAGTATTCCAGAAAAATTCCACCTAAGCATGGATTTGAACTCATAACCTTCAACACTGCAACCCGTACCCTTAACCGCCCGGCTGCAAGTTGCTCAGCATTGATCGGCAAAAATCGCGTATAGTACCATTCCACTCTCATATCTTACGCCCTACCTGTATTGAAGGATATTAATTTGGCACGAAAGTATGTGAGTATGGGATAACTGTATTCATACACGACAACTCGTGACAACTTCGTTTTTACGCAGGTCCATGTCGCTAGCATGTGGAATTGTGAAGCTGTAGAAATGCAAACTCTTTCATTTCAAGGTTGAGAGCTCCAACTATCCACATCGTTTGTGCTACGTTTGCGCTGCTTTATGTATTGCTTACATGTTTTCCTTTCAATAATTTTCATAAGTCATTTTTTCATACATCTGTAGTTGATTTAAAAAAATATATATTAAATATTGTATCATTAATTTAATACCTACGTACGACAATGTCCGTATGTCATACCTACATAGTAAGCAATTTTAAAGAGTATTGTGTAAATTTTTATGAATGTGCAATTTTTTATATTGTTTTTTTTTTTTTTTTTTTGTATACGTGTCGTGTACTGTCACTTGCGCTGGGCCGTAGGTAAGATTGAACACATGGTGTTGTTTAAATAGAAAGGGAATCATAAAAAAACCGCTTAAAAAAATTGAACATATTTATTTTTAAATTTCCAAAAACAATGATTCTTGTTTCCTAATTTTTTAATTTCAACTTTGAAGGTTTGTGGAGAGGAGTACAAATGATACTACTGTATCCCTGATTTTTTTGGAGAAACCCTATACCCTTTGTACGCTACCTTCTTCCATCACTGGCACGAAGTAGTACAAAATAGAGAAGTGTAGTGAAAGATACCTAACTATAATGTAATGAGATTTGTACCATTTATACAATAGTTATCCATGCATTATTTCAAAATTATGGAAATAGAAGTCTGCGGATTTCGTGCTTATTGAATGGGAATCAATTGCGCGTACGATGTATGCAAGTACGTAAACTCAGAAGCTGCATTTTTTTATGATATACGAGTACATGTCGCATTAAAATTAACCCTGGCGAATTATTTCACCAAATTATATAGGTACCTATCATTGAACAAAGTTATTCATCATCTATCACCAAATAAGTCATACTGCTCCAGATTGCAAAATAAAATAGGTAGATGAACCTACTTAAGAATGGAATTAGATAAAAACAATGCCAGTTTTAGCATCGCTGCTTGAGGGGGTGGGAGGGGTTTCAGTTCAAGAAAGTCAAGTGGTGGGACAGTACAAATGCAAGCCCACCTGATTTCAATTTTGACAGCTGCAATTAACCACATTGTTTGGGCTACGTTTGTACTGCTTTGTGCAGTAAAAACGTTCGATTGTGCCACTCCCCAGCATGTGGCGTGAGGCGCTGTTAATTTAAA